>JAURVB010013474.1:0-232885 GCA_033002965.1 Piper betle | reverse complement strand
TACACTTATATGACAATGTCATTTGTAATATATATATATATATATATAGGACAGCGCTACCGTGTACTAACCTATTTTGGCAGTGCAAATACGCTGCCTATTATGGGCCGTCGGTGTAAAACCCGTGACTCGAGTCAGGGTTTTACGTTACCGAACCAGTCGGTTCGACCGTTGGTTCGAGTCGAGTCAGTTTCATGAACCGCGTGCTGAGTCGAGACCAGCCGTGAGTTATGAGCGATGAGAGTCAGGTGTACCTGAATATATGATGATAACGTCGAGAAGATGGTGAGATATGAGTTATCTGAATATATGAAAGTATGCAGTATTTTTTTCTTTTTATATGTTTGATCGTAGAAATAGTTTTAGGCCGAATAACGCGTTAGGACGCGTTGGATTATATTCGGGTGGGTTATTAGTTATAGAGCATGTCATTTGGATGTTGTTGTGTTTGTTTTATTTTATGGAATTTTTCCATATTTTTCTAGATTTTTTTAGAATTTATTACGAACTAGATATTATTTTGACTCGAGTAGGAATCGAGTCAATACTTATTTACGAAACTGCCATTGAGGGTATTTTTCTCCCTCCCGACCCTTCTTCACCCAAACCCTCACTGCCCCTCGTGCTCGTCGCCGCCGCCGCCGCCGCTGACGTCGTACAGCCGCCGATCAACGCCGCCCCGCCCCGCCGTGCCGTCGCCGTGCCGCCACGACCCACCCCGGCCACCGTCTCGCCGCCACGACGCCGGAATCGCCCCACGAAACCACCTCGGCCGCCGCCACTTCGAGCCGGATTCCGCCGCCGTCTGGGCCGCGCCGCCGCCGCTGTGGCCCCGACGACCACCCCTCGCCGTCGCCGACGTTTCCCCCACCATCCCGACCGCCGTCGAGGCCGGCCGCAGCCTCGATCGGAGCACGCCGCCACCGCCGCCCATTTTCGACACCGCCGTCGACGGCCATCGCCGCCTCGGCTGCCTTGTTTGACACCACCATCGGACCAAGCTCGTCGAGCTGGTGCCGATAGACCCCCTGATTGCCCCGTCCTGAATCATCGCCAGAAAACCGCCGGAATTCGCCGGAAAACCGTCGACGACTCGCCGGAAAACCGCCGACACTCGCCGGAAAACCGCCAGAACCGCTGGAAAATTGGATTCGTGGGAAATTCGCCGGATCACCCGCCGAACGCACCCGGTCCAATCTGATTGGACTTCGGACGCCGCTAGGTGCCGAATTCGAGTTTCGAGCCACGAAACGGAAACCCTAGCCGTCGCCGATTTTTGACGACGCGAGGTATAATTTATTTTAACTTAATTATTTGAAAGTATTGATTATTAGAATTGCATGCTAGGATTGGTGAATTGTGTGTTATAATAATATATATAAATGTAGATTTGATTAAGGATAAAAATATGAAATTTGTTTGATTAAGTGGTGTTAAAAATGGAGGCTAAGAAACTAATTAGGGTAACTAGGTAATGATCATGATCTAATGCAAATTAGCCTAAGTAGACTTGCTAGAATTGATATAGGTTGATGTGTGTTGATTGATGAGTGATTGTGTTGATTGTGTGTGCATGCTATAGGATGTGTGATTCATCATGCGGGCGTTAGTTTTTAGCTTGATTGTGTAGGTACGGTGTAGGAGCTCGCCGCCTAGGCGCGTGGACCCGTTTGGAGCTTCTACCAGGTCCGTTTAGGACTCGTTCTCTGATTTACGCTACTCTCTTGTGTATTTGATTTATTATGTGCAGGACGAGTTAAGTGGCGTTTTATCGAATCCCACTTAACTCGGGCCATTTAGCCAACGATTTTCCGGATTAATAACCCTCGAGGATGAGATCCCTCGAGTTTGTTTTCAAACTTCAGATCCAGCTCACGTTGCCTTCGGGCCTATTGTATAAATCCCAACCCAGACCTATATATATGTATAGTTTTCGTGTTTTTGTGAGAGACTGAATGAGGGAAATCCGACTACCGTGCTACGCGAGCGGGCACGTGTGTGTCGACAGTGGGCTCTGGAATGGTGTGCGGGCCGTTTCATTCCCGAGGGATCCTGACAACTCCACCTTTGAGTTCCTCAAACCCGGAGAAGTGTGGAGGTTCACGGGTACTGCATTGCAGCGCATGTCTAGACTTGTGGTTTCAAAGGGTACCGAAGGCGACTGCCTGAGAGTACTCGGCCTTCGTGCTCAAGGCCAGGAGTAATATGGAAGGTGCAGAGGGCGGAAAGGAATGAGATTTGACGCGAGAAGCAATAGAGAAATGGTCGAGGCATGAGAATGTGAAAGATAGGGGGACGCTGTCGACCCGAGGGCGACGGCTCCCGTATGTGCCCTGATGAGAGTTCTTGAGGAAGTATATGGTTTTCATTCAACAGGAGAGTTTGCTCTCCCGTGCCAGATTGATATTAGTTATTTTCTGGGCCGGTAACACTCGTTACTGACGGTTTTTCTATATATATGTAGGTGAGGAATGCGAAGGATGAAAGCTGTCGGGACTGCGGAGGAGCAGCACGGAACCGCGCACACATGTACCTGCCGCGTGTAATCTATAATGATGGTGTGTTATTGCTACGTGAATGATAATTTTGATGTGTTTGTTTAGATAAATTGCTTGATATGAAATGAATGGATAAATATGAATGAGTAGGGAGCCTTGGAGTTCAGACTCGGCTCAGGTAAAAATGAAAGAGATAATGATTGAATGCTACGGTAGATTATCATGTTTTATCGTATTTTGATAAAATATTTATATACCCTTGTTGTGGATAATTTTTATTTAAAAATTTTCTTGTCGTTGCATGGTTTTGTTTTGCTTGCACATCATAGCATGCATGTAGGACTACGTTAGAACCCACGCATCTCATCCATGCATTTCATGTTTGCATCTCCATCTTGAGACACCGAAGGCAGATCCGGGTCGGCTTAACTGAACCCAGTAGATTAGCGAACGGTTTGGTCGCCAGTGACATTTTCGGGTCGGTTCACGGGTGAGCCGAAACAGGGTGTTACAGTCGGATCCTGATCCGACGGTCCACAATCAAACTACAAACACCACACCCACCCCCCACCCCCAAAGCGCACTCCGCCGGCCGCCCCGGCCCCCGCCCGACGGCCACCCCATGCCCCCATCCTGCCGCCCGCCCCTGCCCCGCCAAGCCGCTGCCTTTGCCCCCGCCGGCCTCCCCTGCCCCCGCCCCTGCGCCCGCCCGCCCCTGCCCCTGCCCGCCGGCCACCCCATTCCCCGGTCCCGCCCCTACCCTCGCCCAGCCGCAGCCTCTGCCCCAGCCGGCCCTCCTCTACCCCCGCCCCGCCCCTGCCCCCACCCCCGTCGGCCGCCACAGTCTCTGCCCTAGCCCCCCGCCCTCGCTCGTAGCCATCGCCACCCCCCCCCCCCGCGGGTGGCCGGCGAGAAAGAGCGGGGGAACAAGGGAGGGTAAAATCGTAATAAAAACTTTACTCGGTCCGTGACTCGAGTTAATATTATGAAATAAATAAAAATAAATAAATAATTTTGTAATAAAAACTTTATTCCGTCCCACACGAGACCGGCGCAGCACATCTCCCACCAGGCCCATCCAACCCCGAGGCGGCGACATTGTTGGCCAGCGGGTTGCAGGCCGCAAGGTTGCCGGCAGGGGATGGCGCGCCAAAATAAATGAGGAAGAAATAAGGGAGAGTTTTTTGGTAATAAAAATTTTACTTAATCGGAATCGAGTTAAAATAATTTATTATGGAATTATTTTATTTTTTTAAAATTTATTTTGTAATCAAATTTTATTCTGTAATAAAGTTATTTTGTAATAAAAACTTGGCTCGGTCCCGCACATGATCGAGTCAAGTTTTTATTACAAAATTATTTTATATTTTTTAAATTTATTTCATATTATTGACTTGATCCCGACTCGAGTTAAGTTTTTATTACGAAATTATTTTTTAAAAAATTATTCAATAATATTAATTTGACTCGAGTTGAGATCGGGATCGAGTCAAGTTTTTATTTTATAATATTTTATTTTATGGCTTTATATTTTTTAAAAAAATTTAAAAATTATTGTGAAATAAATTAAAAATATAAAATAATATTTTTTAATTTGACTTCAGTCGAGATCGGGGAGACGACAGGAGAGGGGGCGAGGGAGAGACGGCGCGAGAGGGGGGGCGGAGGGGCAGCAGTGTGGGGGGCGGGGGCAGGGTGTGGGTGGCGGCAGGGAGGTGGTCGGCAAGCAGCGGCGTCAGCGGGGAGCGAATCAAATTTTTATTTTATATTATTTTATTTTAAAATTTTATTTTATAAAATTGACTTGAGTCGGAGCAAGTCAAGTTTTTATTTTATTATATTTTATTTTTAAAATTTATTTCGTAAATTTGACTCGAGTCAGGACCGAGTCAAATTTTTATTACGAAAATACCATCGCTCCTTCTTTCCCGGTGTTTTATCGTGCCACCGCCGGCGGTGAAGCAGGTGACGCCGGCATGGAGGTGGCCAGGGTAGCAAACGGCGGGGAGGAGCTTGGTCGACGGACGGGGCGGAGGCGGGGGTGGGGGCGGAGGCGGGGGTGGGGGCGAAACGGCCGGCTGGGGAGGGTGGCGAAAACGGGGCGAGGGGCGGGCGGGGCCATGGCGAGGGTGGAGCGAAACAGGCGGCGGGGCGGGAACCGGGCAGGGGCGGGCGGGGGCGAGGCGGCGGAGGGCAGGGAAAACAGGGGCGGTGGGGGGGAGGAGGGCTGCGGGCAGGGGCGGGCAGGGACGAGGCGGCGGAGGGCAGGGGAAACAGAGCAGGGGGAAGGCTGCAGACGGGGGACGCGGCGGCGAATGGGCGGGGGAAACGGGGTAGGTGGGGGGAGGGCTGCGGGCGGGGGCGGCGGTGGCGGGTGGGGCGGCGGCGGCTGGGGCGGCGGCGGCTGGGGCGGCGGCGGCGTGGGCAGTGGGGAGGGAAATTGAAGGAAAGAATGGTGGCCGTTGGATTTCGATCCAACGGCCACCATCTTAATGCTCCCTATGCGCTGCCTTACTTGGCAGCGCATAGTAAAATTTGTCTATATATATATATATAAGGCAGTTATTATGGGCTGTCCTTTTTGACACTATTTCAATACTGTCAAATATGGGCCGTTGGACCAAACCCAATCTCGTATTTCTTCTCCTTTTTAGCTTTCCCCCCTCATCGGTTTTGCTGCCTACCCCTGGCCCAGCCCCCCTGCCCGCAACTGTAGTCCCCGATAGCCCCCACCCACAGCTGCAGTGGCCCCCCCGCGTTGCTCCCACCCAACCCCTCCCCATGGTCGCCCCTGCTCGCAACTACCGCCCCCCCCCCCCGCGTTCCCACCTCCCCGCGTTCTTCTCGAAATATTGGTTTGGCCTCCAAGTCCCAAGTCAAAATTGCCAATCCAAACCCAACTAAGTGGAGGACTAAGACCTTACCTCTATGATATAATATTATTGAAATTCAAACCGCCGTTAATCAGAAAAAGTTTTCATGTCATGTTTTAATCATAATTATTTTCTTTGTATATCTTTTGTTTTAAAAAATACTGATATTTTTCATTGGAAATTTCAAAATTATTTCTGAGCTTGGAATATAGATACAAGCGAAGCGACAGTGAAAACACAATAGTTCTTTTGTACGTTTCTTACATCATAAAATTACAATCTTAATTATTTTAACATTATCAATCACATATGAAAAGCAGGATTATTGTTTGTGGAACAAGCAACTCCATGGCTAATTAACTACCAAAGCAGCAAGAAAGATGAAGGCAAAAGATTTAGATCATAGTGGAACACAAGAGCTTCATGCACGCTTCCTTATCATGTTGGAAAGCAGAGCAAAAGCCACCCTCGCCAATCGAGCAGCCACCAAGTTCACATTCGACAACGGTAAGCTCAGATGCTTCCTTTTCACCAGATGCCCGACCTTGAACTCCATCTCGCAGTCATGGGCCACCGTCTCCACCATCATCAGATTCTCCAGCACAAGGCCGTAGTTACGAGCCTTGAAGTGCTTGAACGATAGCCGGAGCTCGCGAAGAGCCACCGTGTAGTCCTCGTAACAAGCTCGGAGCGACTCTGCTTTAATGTGGTCGTGGGTCTTGCTCTGTAGCTTGCGGATGTGAAGTCGGATGGCGGAGACGTTGGCGATGACTTGCTTCACGGAGATGTGGATCAGGCCACGGGGGTGGCGTTGTAGCTCGCCGGGTTGGACTTGAGGGAAGCGATGCAGAGGTTGGTGTAGTTGCCGGATGCCTTGCAGACGTCGGTTATGCGGTTTTTCCGTGCGGACTGCCATTAATGTTAGAACCTTGGACATGTTGGGAGAATGAGAAGAGGATTAAAATAAGGTTGATGGCGAGGAAGGTGGAGAAAACAAGGGCAGTGGAAGCCATTGGTGATGGTAAAGAATTGCCGTCTGCAGAGATAATAATTTAGAATGTGTGGTATAAGTAGACATCAAATAACCTCACACTGGTTATTGGTAAAAGGAGATCATGCGTTGCTTATTATCTCTGAATTGGAATGAGTAGGAGATTCATGCATGTACCATTTGTAACGGGTCGAGTATAGCTTGGGGCAGGGTATAATCACAGTTTTAAAATTCTCCAAGTCAATGTCACAACCCCAGGAGGCAAATCCACTTCATAGTTTGCCGCTATGATTTACTATTGGTTTCAAGTCAAATAATAAAAATTATTAAATTTATTATTATTTTTATACTAGTCTAAATTAATTTTTAAAAATAATGTAAATAATATATTTATCAATTTTAAATATCAAAAAATTAATATATATAAATTTTATATAATTATTTATTTATATAATAAAAAATTTAATATAAATGATTTAAAATCGACTCTAAATTGATCTGTAGGTCGAGTCCAAACTTTCGGGACCATGGGTATAATATCCTGCACGATTCACCTTTCACCTGCTGTGCACACAGATAATTGGCAATGCTACATTTTCTACTTTACGTTTGCCCCATTACTGCTGGTGTACCATTTACATCCAACATTACGGTATTATTACAGACACCCAATTTCTAGCATTCGTAAGAGCAGCATAGGTGAGTTAATAGATTAAAAAAAACAAAAGTTTTTTATATAATTTAAGAACTAACTTAATTACCCACCCAAGTGAGTCTTTCATATGAAGCTGCAGCCCAAATGATTGAAGAAATTAGTGGCATCGACTCAGTTTTGGATTCTATAGATGTTTCAGTGACGGCTGCAAACTTTGATCACCTCTCTATGGAATTGATAGTCGATGTATCGGTGAAATTGGGAGGGTAGATGAACGTGTTGTTGAGGCTTGGGTGAGGCGTAGTATTGGGGTAAAGAGAGCAATAGCGGCGCAAAATATTTGCATGCATGCAATGTAGTAATTGGCTTCCAATCCCAAGTTTTCCCCAGCCAAGACCCAGCCCAAGAAAAATTGTCCCAGTGAAGATGGAGTAAAGAACACGCGTGAGTCAAGATCATCTTTGTTGATGAGTTTGAAGATGTTGCCGGCAAATGCACGGGTGGTGAAGATCATGTTGAAGATGAAGGAAGCAGTGAGGGAGATTGATTGTTTCAGGAAGAAAGGGGAAAGACGAACAGATTGTGGAGAGTTCATTTGATTTGTGTCAGTCCAAATTATAATGGGGAGAAGATGTAAGAGTCTAGATTCGAATGAAATTTGACCAGGATCTTTTACTCAAAGGATTACGAATAAATGTTTCCCAGTATTTCCACTTCTAAGAAATGGATACTCATAAAACAACCAAATTGTTCAACTTCCTTTCTTTTCTTTTTTCTTTCTATGGACGCTTCAACGTCTGCATGTAGTAAATATGTCTACGGTACTGTTTCAATATTTCATTCAATGCACTGTATTATTAACATTTTTTTTGTAGGATAAATCAATGCATGCAACAATATCAAATTCAATTGCTAATAATTTCAAGGCTTGGTTGAAAGAATGTTTAATTTGTATTATCAATAATGTGGAAGTTATAACTACATCTCCTTTCGCAGGATATCTAAATTATAAACATCTCTCTTAAATTGGTAACAAGGCAACATTTTGAATTTAAAAAGAATAATATTGGTAACAGGGCCTAATCAAGTTTAAGTAAATCACCTCCCAATTATATCATTTTATGACACTTCTGTTATTATCTACGGTAAAAATGAATATAATATAATTCTCTAACTCTTCATTAGGTATAACGGTTAATATTAACCGTAAGTCTTTTAAGACAGATTATTTTTCTTCAGAAAAATTGTCGCCTCAATGGCCTTTGACAACGACCTAAGTGGCCTGTCATTAGGTCACAAATAAAAAAGGTAAAATATATTGACATTGGCTTGTCTTTTGAAAAAGTTCTAAAAAATAAACAATCTGTTTTGCTAAATTATTGACCATGGGCCTGTAGCCCGGCACAGCCCTTTTCGGGAGCAAATTTCGCCGCATTTGCCATCCCTAGAAATGAATGAGGGCAGAAGGAATTAAAATTCCGTTTGGAAATTCATTTCGTTGGGAAAGTAATCGGATGTTAGTCAACCTGGACATACGCGTTTCCATCGTTTCCAGGCGTCGGAAAAGAGCTCATTTTCCAAATCTCTGATAAACCCGCTCGCCGGCCAGAGCCGCCGCCGCCGTCTTCTTGCTTGCTGGGAAAAGAATACGTGACTCCTATTCCTACCCATTATCCTTTTTTATTTTTTATTTTTTATTTTGCTGCTAGGGTTAGTAAAATATCTGTAATTTGCACGCTGCAGGGGTTCTAGAGAAGTAAAAATGTCCGCAAATGTTGTGAAGCATGGCGTCATTGTTACTCTACAGGAGTTGAGTACAACATCACCGTATCGTCTTGACGGAGCATCTCTTCGAGTTACTGGGAGGTGAATTCTCACTTGTTCTTCTATCTTATCTGCTTCAACTTAGTGTGTGAAATTGTCGGGGTGTTTATATTTTGTTTTTTTTTTTTGGAGGGAGTTGCTTTAGCATGCTTCTTCATATATATAATAGCATTGAGCACTAGAGAAGTATGTGCTTTTGGTTACTTGCTGTATTTCCAGAATGCGGCCATTTTATAGACGGTGCCCTAATTTGTAAAGTTTGTTTCTTGCTAATTTAGGAGTGGGAGGAGTTTGCCTTTGGTTGCTTAATGGAACTACTTTGAATAACAGCCATTAATTGAGATATGAAATTTATAATGAAAAACTGAGTGATTGCCTTATTTGAATTGTATGGGTCGAGCTTAACTATGAATTAGGGAAATTGATGCTTGACGCATTAGAATCATGACTGAACTCCAATTCTCATGGCATCTGTGACCGTAAAAGTTCAAGTTCTTTGCTACATGCCGGATATTTTTACCGCTGACAGAGATGTGCTCGTTGAAGAACTTGAGGTTTCGAAAAACTCATGTCACGATCTATACTGCTGCTTTGATTGTTCTCCTGCCATCTTTTTGTAGGTAGAAGTTTATGACCTTTTTGCTCTGTCATGCTAGTTGAAAATGTGTGAATCACCATCACCTTTTTTGCAAACTATGAATGCTAGATTTGAGAAAAAACATTGAAATGTCAAATTATCTAACACTCGAATTGACATTTATCGTAACTAGGCTACAAGAATACAATGTCGAGTCTTCTTTGGCCATTATAGTAGATGAGGGAAGTAGCTTAAAGATTGATGCCCAACACTTGAGAGATCTTAATATGCGTGTAGGATCTCTGTACCAGTTCATTGGAGAGCTTCATATTGATTCAGATAACGTGGTGAGAAGAACAGAGTAACATTGAGCATTAAGCAATTAGTTTCTTTCTTTTGCTTTTTTTATTGAGTCTTAACTTTGTCTTTATTTTTTGTAGGCAACTTTGCAGGCTCGAGTGGGAAGAAATGTTGATGGAATTGATCTTCCACTCTATCATCAAACCGTGCTTCTTCGCCGGAGTTTCGAATCCAAGGTCAATGCAACTTGATTTATAAACCAATTGATAGCAGGTTTTAATGCCCATTGCATATCCAATTTAAAAGATTGATGCCAACCATGACTATTGCGCCATAAGATATGCAAAAGTGGATTTCTTTTGCTTTATAGTTTCACTTCATTTAGCAACCCGTCCAAATTTTAGTTAGATTTAGGCGAGTTGACGTCTCTTTCATTACTGAGATGATATAAGTTCAAAATGGGATTCCTTTTGGCAGTCGGCAGACGATGGGGAAGACAAGCTTAAGTCATTTCATAAGGTCAGTCAGCCTAATTTTTTATTCAAGAAGTGGCCCAAAAAGTATTGTGGATTGTGGTAATTAGGGGACCAACCCAGTTCCAATCCGATGAAGTGATATATTGGGTGCCCCATGCCCATTGTTCAATTCTCTGGCCGGTGCACATATGTCCTCGACGAAATGATTTGAATTGACTAGTTGAAGTCACTGTCATCTTTGCCACCCCCATGTGGTTCTCAAGCATTAATTTGGCTCCTCATTTCTGGGCATGACCCATGGAGGCCTCACCTATCAAAGCACATTTATAAACCGTGTTGTACCAAAGCCGAAAAGATGAAGCGTGTGGATAGGCAAAACTTAAGACTTGAGAGACGTAATTGGTGACAACCCAATTCTCCTGGTGGAACCTCCACCTTTCATCTTCCTTTCACATCTCATGGCCATGTCGGGTTTGTCTTAGCACTGAGACCCTTGGTTTTTCATCCGCCAATAACTCATTTCACTAATGACCTCATACACAACCCTGCCCGGTTCGGATGGAAAATAACTTTTAGCTTATTTGGTCTTACTGTTTATAATATGCTCTTGTCAAAATTATGGATTGCAAGAGCGATATTCAATCAGTGCCGACAGTGAAGTGCATAATTTCCTTGACTAAAGTGAGTACGACCCTCACCCCAAATTTTCAGAGATGGTGGATGATGCCGATGGCTGTGCAGACTGCTCTGTATGGCCGCATTATTTTGGGTCGCGAGTCTTCTGAACCGTACATGGTCACTGTAAAACTGTTTACAATGCTCACTGGTAAACTATTTGCAGGCAACTATGTTTACAGGTGTTAGTAGGTGTTTGGATTAGAGAAATTAGGAATATTCAACTTGCCCGGAAAAGTAGGCTTCTCAACTTATTGCTACAAGTATTTACCTACTTGACTCTCAAAAAAGTATTCACTATTTCAGCGAGGGTTCTTTTGTGAGATTGTTTATGTGGTTTAACGTCAATCATCAATGCCAGAATCGGTGCGTTTTTAGGTGGAACGACAAGTAGATGAATGAATTTGATTAATGAGCTGTTCTTTGACCCAGCGCTTTTGATGCCTGTCTAATCATCTGAAGATCCTATCAAATCTTGATATAGACACACCCATTGGACAAACCCTTTTTCCACCCTTTACAAGCCAAACAGTGTTTCTGGGCCATTTTTTCTCCGTCAAAACTGTCTTTGTCTAGATTATTTCTGGAGGGTTGGCGGCTCCATTGAGAATTAGAAACAATTCCAGTAAAGAGTGCCCAATAAGTGTTTTTCTTCTCCCTTTTTTCTTTTTGCAGTGTGGGGATACCATGAAAGACTGGTATGGATTACTTGGATGAGCCGTTTCTGCTTGTTGCTGTCATTTATGTAAATGATTCGGCACCTTCGAATGTTATTATACGATCGTTAATCCTTAACTAGAGTTGAAAGAGCTGTATGAAACACCATCAACCAAGTATGCAATGAGCTAAATTGATGCATGAGGTATAACCTACGCTGTTGGATTAGTTAGACAATGGCACCCTCTTAACCACAATAATAATAAAGTTTAAAACTTCGGCTGGCCTCACAGCCCACAGACTCTCTTTAAAATGATATCTGTTTCTTTAAAAATAATCTAAACAATGGCAGCCGTTGCCAATGAAATCATAGTTGATTTGTTTAGCCGTGGTTACCATGACAAGGCCATAATACTATATTTTAAAAACCATATTCTATTAATCAGGAGTTCCATCTACGTTATGACTTGAGAAGAGGTAGTTAAGAAAAATGAAGTTTAAGCATGGCCACTTTAACAAACGAATAACTAGAACAAGCCTTGTCATTACCATTCAACTTTGAAATTATGCAGTTGGCATATTAAACTACCATTTCTTTTCTCATCCACCTTTTTCCAACATATAAAATACATGTATTGGCGATTTATGCATGAATATAAAATTAGCATCACAATTGCTACGCATGTCCTTGAACTGCTACACATTCATGGCCCAAAATAACGTCATTTAGGAGAGTAAAGAGAAGCTAAGACGAGGTCAAAAGCATTAGTTCTCCCCTCTAATTGTGTATCATTAAACGTTAATCGAAAGGACATGATCTACAAGGTCGGTGTATTAAATAAAGTTTGCTATGGGTCCACTGCCCATTGCTTCTGACTGGTCTCTGCAGGTGGGGCCGGTGACGTGCCATCCAAAAAAGCCCTTAACCGCAGGGCAAACGAATAATTGGAGGATAGGGATATATTTGCGACAGAAATATTTTTGTTTATATTTATGGTAATTAAATTAGAATTTATAATTTTCCATTTAGTATATATATCTAAGAATTTTTTTTATTTTCTATCATTATATTATTTTGAAAATAAAATTGACCAATATTATTAAAATATTTAATTATATATATATTATAGTGTAAAAAAAATAGGTATTTTTCGTATCGATCAAATTTTTGAACATATATTTTTTACCCTCCGGTGCCTGTCTAAAATCTTTTTTTTTTAATATGTACACAACCTCTTAGCTCAAATAAAAATATGCAAATTATCTTATTAATCTTGACCAGACCCTACACAACAACAAATAAATCATATACAGTTTTGCAAATATGAATCATTATATGCAAAATATAAAAAATCCCATAATTTTCACCTCCTACGTCATACGTACATGGAAGCTTTTACGCAAAAAAACGCTTTATAAATAAGTCAATTTGTAACTTCCGGGCTTCGCCTCCATCCTTGTTGGGTAGGATATATACAGCCGCTACGCTTTGGATTTTTCTTGTCTTCCGCAGCTCGTGAATCACCTCCCTCGCCTTTACAGATTCGCTTACAAGGTAGAGGGACATGGAGCTTCGTCCTATGTGGGTGGCGTTGAGATCTCTCCGTCTCAATCTAGATCAGCCGCACCTGCACCTTGTGGCGCTTGGTCGGTTTGCCGTGGAGAACTCCGGGGAAGCTGTCATGTTCACGAGATGAAGCTCTCTTGGTCAAAAGCTTCGTCAGCTAGCAGAAGATAAATTCCATATCAACAGGTCTGTCTGCTGTTTAGCTTGATAGTTTCTCATGATAGCATACTATAGGTTGGATTTTGCTTTGTTCTTGGATGTTTTTTTGTATAAAAGTCATGGTAACGGATATCGTAGATAGGAGTTTTATTTTTGGTAAAGATTTATTGGATTTTGTTGCTTTTCAATGATGGATTTTGTGGGATTGTTTCCAATTGTGGCAGGAGATAAACTGGTCTGGGAAAAGTATGAAGCAGTGGTCGTCTCTGTTCAATGATTTGGCGCGGTCGTTCTCCGGGGGGAAAAGGAAGAGCCGGTCGGAGGATGCTGGGAGGGAAGCAGCGGAGGCGATGGTGAAAGAGGCGAAGAAGAATGAGATGATACTTTGTTCTTCGGGCTCTGTTAATGGCGAGAGTTCGAAGAGCTTCGTTTCTGTTTTCTCAAGGAGAGGGCAGAAAGGGGTCAACCAAGATTGCTCTATTGTCTGGGAGGTATGCTTCCTTCTAGCTTATCCTTTATCAACAAAATTGAGTATTGATTTGAGGTTTATCTTGCGCAACAAATAACAGCTTTATATTTCAGTTTCTGATTCTTAAATTTGCCTCCTTGGTGTTAAACAAAGATCGAGATCACGTGTGGTGTTGTTTCTTTTTATCTTATATGAGTTTGAAAATTTGGTGCTATTGCATGAATTTGAAGTTTTTTTATATAAGGGAATTATAATTTTGCCAAGAAAATGTCCCAAACAATAATACATTTTTTGAGAGATTTGTCCGGCTAGTGTCCTGGAAGGTTTTGAGTGAACATCTTGCTGGAGAAAGCCCTTAACAGATGATGGAAGAAGCTATGGGTTTGTCTCCGGCGTTATAACGTGGACATTGATTTTCCTCGGCTTTTTCATTCTTTATTTTTTTATTAATGCATGCGATTACTTGTACACGACTTACGGCTTGTCTTCCAAACAATTATTTTAACAATATGTTCTGCAACATCTTCCTTTAATCTACAAAATATTTTCAACTGCTGGAATGATACTGTTCTCTCTGATTATGGATTGGTCAAGTATGCAGATTAAGAGAGATATGATCAGCTTGTGGCCTTTAGTATATTCTGAACTCTGAACATTTTATGTTTATGCAGGAATTTGGATGCCAAGAAGACTTGATGTTCTGTGGGTTGTTTGATGGGCATGGACCCTGGGGTCATTTTGTTGCCAAGAGAGTGAGGAAATCACTACCTACGTCCTTGCTTTGCAATTGGCAAGAGACTCTTGCCCTGGCTTCTCTTGCTTCGGGCAAGAACATAGATGGATTTGATATTTGGGAGCAATCATATTTAAGAGCATGCGCTACTGTAGATAAAGAATTGCATCACCTTCATGATCTTGATTCCATCCATAGTGGAACCACTGCTTTGACCATTGTAAAACAGGTAAACAATCTGATACAGTGCCAACTACATTTTCCTCCATTCCAGTTTCATTAGCATTTTTTTATTAAAGAACATTTACAGATGACTTTATTCATTCCAATGCACCTACATTTTCCTCCATTCCAGTTTCATTAGCATTTTTTTATCAAAGAACATTTACAGATGAATTTATTCATTCCAATGCACCACGTTATTCTCACGAGTCAGTTGAGGAAACCAATGAAATGGGATTCTCTTTGTCAGCTACTTTTCTTTTCTGTATACCATGTGATGTTGCTGTAGAGGAGTACTGGAGATTCCATATGATCCAAATGCAGTGCCTAAAATGCTGTTTTTTTATAGGGTGATTTGCTGGTGGTTGCTAATGTTGGTGATTCACGAGCCGTTTTGGCAACAACTGATGATGGTGGCAGCTTGGTTCCAGTTCAGCTCACCGTCGATTTCAAGCCAAGTTTGCCTCGTAAATCCTTTGCCAACTTCCTTCTCTCACTTCTCTTGTCTTCCCCACAAGATAAAAAATAAAAATAATTACTTGCTATGATCAATTTCAGAGGAAGCAGAAAGAATCAGACAATGCAAAGGTCGGGTCTTCTGTTTAAAGGACGAACCTAGTGTGCAAAGGGTCTGGTTGCCCAGCGGCGAAACGCCCGGACTGGCCATGTCAAGAGCATTTGGAGACTATTGTGTTAAAGATTTCGGCCTCATATCCGTTCCAGATGTCACACAGAAGCATATAACACAAGAAGATCAGTTCCTTGTGCTGGCGACAGATGGGGTACCAATCTTTTGATCTCATAATTATAATATCATATGCAAGCCTTCCAAACTGGTTCTTACTATCTGCAATGGTTTTGGACATCAATGAATAGGTTTGGGATGTAGTATCGAACCAAGAAGCACTACAGATTGTAGCTTCCACTCCGGACAGGGAGAAATCGGCCAAGAGGCTTGTGGAGTGTGCAGTTGGAGCTTGGAAGCGCAAGAGAAGAGGGATTGCTGTTGATGACTGCTCGGCCATATGCCTCTTCTTCCACTCAAATTAGCTCGTGGAAGAAAAAACAAAAACTAAAATGTTTGGGCATCGTCAGCATAAAACAGAAGAAAATAAAGAATGCAATCTTGAAGATGCCCTGTTTTTCTGTTCATACATGTTCATTTGTCAATATGGCTCGACGATCAAGTTCCAGATAGTTTCTTGTCTTTCTAGTCTTTTTCCTTCCATGCAGGTGAATCTGTTTTTCCTCTCATGCCAATTTTTTTCCTCCCTCGCTTCGTCTTGGGATCCTTTCTTTTCCTTGGACTCTAATTGCGAAAGCGTAAAAGGGATCTGATTATTGGTGACCAGCTGAATACTGTCAAAAGCTCACAACATTAATGGTCACAATGGGTTTCTACTCTGCTCGTTGATTTTATTATTTTTTTGCACGCAACATTAACTGTATTTACAATATATCAACGACAGATTCTAATGCACTGGAATTACAACGAAGACGACAGACACAAGCTCTTTTTGCTAAACTGTGACCCAAAAAATTTCATATTTCAAGGTAACCAATGAATCTTAAAGTTGTGAGTTCGACACACAAATTTCAGTCCGTCCAAAAGAGACTAAAGATAGAAATTCACATTAACTGGTCGACCGTTAAAAACTAAAACTAGCTGCATGTAATCCGTCCCAAAAAATCCATTTTGGAAATTGTCTGACTGAAAAACTCATATAGCTGAGCTATATCCCCTGGGATAGGGATGGATTTGGGACTGACATGAATGGGATATCCAATCCAAATCCGACCAAAATTAGAAGATTCTTATATTTCATTTACCATGTTTGTACCTTATCTAAATTAGTAAAACCTATATTTGATCTGCAAAACCTGTATCCAATTTAAATCTAATTGGATTGATTAAAATAATATAAATAATATAAATTTTAATATAAAATATAAAAAGTATTATTATTATTTTAAATATTTTAAAATATAATTTTATAAAATATCACCGATTCAAATTAGATAAAAATAGGATCACCCCAAATCCACATCTTATTCGAATATTTTTAAATATATTACATATCTAAAAAGTTCGAACCTGAATCTAAATCAAAACTTTTCAAATCAAATAAAAATTAGACGGGTTGGATTCAAATTAGATACACGTGTTTTGGATATTTGAATTTAGGGGTGAGCATGGTGTGGTCTAATTGACCAGACCAACAGAACCAAATTGATTACTATAATTTAGTTCGGTGCTTTTCGTTGTAATTTGGGTAAAACAGAACATCAACCAACCTTGACTAATTTGGTGCTAGTTTGGTTTAGTTGTAATTTAGGTGAAACGGAAAATCAACCAACCTTGGTTTAGTCACCTTGATCAATTTTTGGTTGAAACCGATCAAACCAAATTAACTAATAAATGAAAAAAATCTTATTTACATCACTTTTTTTATTTTCTATCGTCAATGTTGTCCATGTACCTATATGTATTTATAGCCAATATGGTATATATGTCAAAAGTTTATAAAATCGTTATTGTGCATCAATTTATTAAAAATAATTTATTTATTGAGATAAAAGTTTAATATACTATATATTATTTATCTATTAAAATATATCACAAATTAGAACATTATTTATATAATTTTTCACAATAAGTTTGTAATTACCCTTAAATATGTGCTAACAATTTTTTATTTTATAAATAAAACTTAAGAATAATTAAATTAAACAATGAAGAATGAATACTATTAATGATAAAAACATTATTCATTATTTTAGTTAATTTGATTGGAGTTTGATTAAAACCAAATTAAACTGAATTAGTTCAATTTAATCAGTTTGGCTATTAATTGTAATTTGATTTTTATTTAATTAATGAAATTACTTTAACTTGATTAATCGGGTAGGGTTCAATTTTATTTTATCCGACCAAATGATCAGCCCCGTTCGAACCCATCCGTAACCCCACAGTTCAGATTCCTCGGCCGAAGAACGATAGGTTGCACCAAAATCCATGCCTAACAATTTGGACGAAGATTTTTTAACGGGGAAAACTATGTTCTTCTAGTTGCTCGTACAAATATGAATCAAGTAGATAGACCCTTTCTGTTTAATGTACACAGCTTTACAATTTGATCTTTTAACAGTACTTCCCTCTGTTAAAAAATGTAACACATTGCTCTCAAAAAACATGCTACTTCAAAACAAAAGGCTCAGATTTTTCCCTCCTCGAACTTTTTCTTTTTCTTGTTTACTCTTCCTGGAAAAAGTTGCTCTACCTCCAGAATAACCTCACGGTGCATTTGGTCCCACAATTTCCCAAATTCCGAATGATAACTAGCATGATACCAATCTAAAAGCTCCGAACGCAGTTCCTCTGGATTTACCTTCCATGCTTCCCTTAGTTTAGCACGACTGTCAATTGTTCTTCTCCCGCAACATAATTTATGCATTAAATTTCTGACTCTTCTTTGACCCAACGCTTCAGGTTTTAACATGATAGCCGGCTTAGCAACCAAGAACATTTTGACAGATTTGAAGCAAGGTAAAACATTCCCCTCGAGCAATGCAAAAGCAAACACAGATGCCCCCAATTCATTATCACTTAAAGGAACACTATGTAGTGGAAGTTCCCACAAATAAGGACCAAAAGTAGGAGTGACCCAACACTTGATCTGATCCTTTGTGGGCTCATAATAAGGCTTTGGCTCTGTACATGGTGCTGACAATTTGCACATGGATTTAGCATACTCCACAAGCCAACGTGACTTCACGTTAGTAACTCCATGCAAGTAAGGACGTTTACTGTCTAGCAATTCATTATACACAACAAATTCTGGAGCAGATTGAGAAACCGATGATGAACGATGAAGGTATACTGGATCCTTTAACATACAGGATTGGTAAGGGACAAAACTAATCTTTTTACCAATATCTGAAGATAATTTAACTGATTTGAGTCTTTTGCAACTCTATCTGCCCATCCAGCACAAATTGCCTGTCCCAACAACTCTTGTTCATCTAGTAGCAGGGGATGCTTGTCTGATGAAATCCTCCATGCTTTTTCAACATCTTCAATACCACTAATCTCCCACTTAAATTCTTGCGAAGAAACTGAATTCTGATGAAAGATCAACTGAAGCAACTGTTTTCTCATTTTAGACATTTCATCCATGGTTTTGTAATGCAAAGAATAATCCTTGCAGAACTCTATTTGGTTCTCGGAAAGCTCAAACATTTGCAGTGCATATGCAATAGTCAAGGCATCACTAGAAGGATTGAAAAACCTAGTGCGTGCCTCCTTAAGTTTCTTCCACTGCAGCTTTTTGCTGTGTTTATTGAACTCCGTCCTATCTTCTTTCATGTCTTTTCTAACCCAGTCACTGTACACAAAATTAAGTTCTTTATCCTCCTCTTCATCGTTCATTTTGGATTTAGATGCACCCAAAAGCATAAGAAATGGATTTGAAAAACTGAAAGCCGCAGCCACAGCAACAGCATAGCCTAGAACCAAACTTGGCCTTGTAGTATAGATTGGTTGGTCTTTCATAATCTTAATAGCAGTCAAGAGCATGCGAGAATGATGAGGACTCATAGGATACACAGCCATGGTTTTCCCAATGGACGTCAACTTTCCATTCACATCAAGTGCTTCTAATGCTTTTAAGCATTGTTCCGCTGCATTTAAAGCTGAAGTCTCGGGCGGCGTAGGGAAAGGAAAATTTGCTACCTGAAAATAATAAATACACATAGCATAAAACACATTTAAAAGCATGTTAAAACAAAAAATATAAATTTGAACACTGAACTAAATATATGCACCTTATCAATGCCCATATATTTCATGAGGAGAACAACACCATCAACTGGAAGTTTGGATATCTCTGCATTTGAAAACTCAGAAAAAATATTGGTAAACACTGCAGAGGAATACAGACGGTAACAGTGCCCCGGTCCAGTTCTTCCAGCTCGCCCTGCCCGCTGAGCCGCCGATGCCTTGCTTATCCACTGAACATCATATCTCGCCATTCCATTGGCATGATTATAGTTCTTCACCTTTTCTCTCCCCGTGTCCACTACATAGTTTATGCCAGGAATGGTTAAGGAGGTCTCAGCAACATTGGTAGCAACAACAACTAGCCTTTTCCCATCAGGTACACTTTCAAACACACGAAGCTGTGCTGCAGCAGACAACATAGCATAAAGGGGGAGAACATATAATGCATCATGAGTTACTCTTGTTTCCTGTTTTTCACATAATTGTCCAGTTGCAGTCAGGGATGCATCAATTGTTTCTTCAGTGTCTTCATCAGTTCGTTCACCTGACAAAGCCAGGAAGGCAGCCTTAAGAGATGCCATAATCTCATCATCCTTCTGAATGCTTTCTGCTCTTTCAATATCATCGCCAACAGTCGGATTGAAAACCCCCTCCACTTCCTTCTCAGCATCATCACTATCATCATCTAGGATGTCTTCACTATCATCATCAACCTCCATCTTTGTATTTTTCTCTGCCCCAAAAGAACTAAAAAAAGCTTCAGAACATTCATCTTCTTCAGTGTATGGGCCCACGCACTGACTTGGATTTTCAGAAGCATCAACTTCAAATTCAAACGCTTCATTTATTTCCTTCATATCTGTACCTGTCACATTTTTTCCTACATGTGAAGAAGAAAGTTTGTTGCTGTCTACATTTACATCATTTTTATTCAGGTTTATAAGCTGTTGAGATCCCTTCCGAAGCTTTCTGCACAAGTATTCCACTTCCCTCTGGCCAGTGACAAATACAAGTATCCCTCCACGAGGCAGTTTCTTGTGTATTAACATTACCTTCTTATATGCCTGGCCAACATAATCCACTATTTCAGTTTTTCTGGAGAAGTGTATAGATACAGGGTATTGTCTTGTTGGAACCTCAATCACTGGAGGAGGCACACTAAATAATCTCCTATTTGATATGAAATCTTCAACACGCAAAGTAGCACTCATAAGGATAATCTTCAAAGGGGAAATAAGGTTTTCATTGTTAATAGGAACCCCTGAACGAATTTTCTCTTGTTGCTTGGCGTATTCTACCTGTCATACAAAGCAAACAAGGGCACTCCATTTCCAAACTCAACCCAGAAAAAATAACAGTATGACAATGGCAAAGCAGAAAAAGTTATTTCACCTGCCTCACTCGTATGACCCGGAAAGCAGTCCTATAAGAATGTCAGTGTTCAAACTCCTTTCATGAGCCTCATCCAGAAGGATAACAGAATATCGTTTCAACAAAAAATCACTCTGCATAGAAACATTTCAAGAATCAAGTTGCATGAAACATGACAACTCCAATGGTATAGAGTACCAAATGATTTTGGAATCAAAAGAACAAGTTTGAATGAAAAAATAACCTGTATTTCTCGAAGCAATATACCATCTGTCATAAATTTTATGGCACAGTTGGCTCCAATCATCTTATCATGTCTAACTTGAAATCCTACTTCTTTCCCAAGAGAAAGACCAAGCTCAAAAGCCACACGCCTGGCGGTAGCTAAAACAGCAACACGGCGTGGTTGAGTAACCCCTATAATCCCTTTTCTTTCACCAACCAAGCTTGAACTAAAACCCGCTTCATAAAGGAACTGCAAAAGTGGATACGTTGTTGAATGTAGACTCAATAAAGAAATATCAGAGCGTATGAAGGTATGAAATCAAATTCTAAAAAATTTGCACAAACACCATACCTGAGGGATTTGAGTGGTTTTACCACAACCAGTTTCTCCACAAAGAATAACGCTTGAATTTTCATTAATAGCTTCCATTATTTCCTGCTCCATCATGACAACTGGAAGATCATGCCTGTCCTTTTCAATTTCACTTGGTCTTCTCACGTCAATTACTACCCTCTTCTTTATAAAACTTGATCCCTGATCACTGTTAACAATACCACCAGTTTGAAAATCAGTTTCTGAAGCTTTTCGCTCACAACCTAGAAAACGTACATCAGCATTAGTTGGATATAGAATGAATCTCATTCGAAATTATAAGGGAAAGAAGCTTAAGACTGTAAGCATAAAGATTTACCAAGATAAACATATATCTGTATGTACCTGCAGCTTGGCTTGGCTACCTTCTCCATTTTTATCTACACAGTTTCCATGGTCATCCAGGTAATGCAAAAAAGTGTCACCATCGCTCGCCTCTGGTTTTGTTTGCACTGTGTCAGTTTCAATAAGAGGACTCACTGACCTAAAACCAGAGTCAAGGGAACTTTTGATGACATCGCAAATAACAAGAACATGTCCATTAGGTTGTGAAGCAGAATCTTCGTCCAAAATCTGCATCTTATCTCGGTATTTCTTGGGTGGATGATCATCCACAGGCAATTCTAGTCCTGCTTTGGAAAATTGTACAGCCCTCAGGCGCTTCTCACGCTTGGTCTCGACCTAAAATCCATCCTCTTATTATCTTATTAGACAGTTTTGGAAACAGCAGACGCCCTCATCTTGATTGAAATTGCACAGTTAGGAGACATACCTGTCCAATAGTGGCTGACGACTTGAGGCAGGAGAGAGCGACATCGCTAATTTTGTGTTTCCTTCAAACACAAGTACAACACAAGAAGAATTCACAATAAACCCTTTATTTGTTGAAAGTATAAAGACTACAATCAGCTTAAATTATGAGTGAATCTTCTAAAAAATGGTTCATACTCTAGAAGCTCAGCAGTTTTCTGCTCCAAAACTTCCTTCTCCTTCTCTTCCTCCAGCTTCTTCAATTTCCGTTTCTGCGATTTCCTGAGGTGAGGTACCTTGATGATGTTTTCCTATTGAAAAAAAAAAAGTAAATAGTTATTATCCTGGTTCTACAAGCAAGAAGATAACATAACATTAAAAAAATCTACCTGTCTTGTCCCTTTCTTTTCCTTCTTTCTCTTTTGCAGGTAAAACGAGTGCATTTGTACCATCCAACAGAAACTCCATATTGGTTAAATCAACATCCATCTTCTTACAACCAATCTCGGAACTTTTCAGTCTATGAGGTTGGAGGAGTACGCGTCCAGCAATTGATGTTATTAGAGAGCGAGGGGGAGAATGGAGAAAGTTTATTTTAGGGTTTTGCTAATATGTTGATAATTTTACCTAGAGCTGCTAAACAAGCGAGCGAGCCGAACTCACCTTGTGGTTGAACTCAACTCAAAATAGTTCGAAGTTCGTTCGAACTCGATCTAAAAGATCGAACGAGTTTCAAGCATATATGTTCAAACTCGACTCTAATATTTCTAACACTATTCAAGTGCGACTCGAACTCGAATACACTTTAATTATTAAATTTTAAAGAGTACGAAACCGGTTCGTTTGAGAGCTCGAAACCAGCTCATTTAGGAGCTCAAAACCATTTTATTTATGAGCTCAAAACTAGCTCGTTCACAAGCTCAAAAATATCTCATTTTGGAGAAAAACATACAATTATAGAGATTAAAAATTAACAAAATAATCTATCAATAAAATAGTCTATCATACTCACAATACACTCATCACCAATCTAATAATCAATAATCCTCATCATAATAAAAATATCCATAACTCATCCTATTCACATCAATTTTATTATGTTATTTTAAATTAGTTGCAGTCAACTAACATACTTGGATTTAATTTACTTAATTAAATAATTAACATTCATTAAGCATAACTCAAATCATATAAATATCACTTCATTCACCCTCAGGAATTCATCACATTAAACAATCAATCCTAATATAATGTGTTAATAATTATTAATTTTAAATAATTAAATAAGAAATAATTATACCTTGCATCGTAGGCAATCCATGATTACCGGTGTTTTGTCCTGCATCTCGGAGCTTGAATTTAGCATTCGGCGGCGCCCAAAATTTAGTCAAGATTGGAGAATTCCAGCGAATCTAGTTTTCAGACAAGTTCCTTTCCGGCGACTGTTACCGGTTGCGGCTTCTTGCGGGATGGTGGTGGTATAGGGTACCGTTGACGCTTGGCGAGGCTTGACGTCGACAAGGTCGGCGGAGGCGGCGGCTCAGTGGAAAAAAGGCAAAAACAAGAGCGGTCGGTGGTGGGGTGACGAGATCCGACCGGGATAGGCGGCGCTAGACTCTGCTCCGGTCAGAGAAGGTCGAGGGAGGGTCGGCGACGTCGAGACCGCGACTGGATGGCGGCGGCAAAGGTCGCCGGCGGCGGGATCGGCGGCAGGAGCGCGGCGCGGTCGCTTCGTGGAGACCGTGCGACGGCCGGACGGCGGAGGGAATGGTCGGCGATGTTTTGGCGGTGACCGGAGGCGTCGATCGGCGGTGGTGCGGCGCGGAGGCAGCGTTGGCCAGGAGGGCGGCGTCGAGGGTGCGGGGAATGAGAAGCGTCGGGGTAGAGGGGAATAGAGCCGCGGCGATATTTTTTAGATAAAAGTTAGATCGGAGTCTAGATCGAGTTAAAATTAATAATTAATTTATAATAAATTTTTAAAATACTATAACACTATAAAATGATATATTTCATTATTAATAATCCACTACAAACTACCCTATTACATGTTCTCGTGAGTTATTTGACTCAAAAAATAATTTTACCATAAAATACATTAAAAAAACATCATTTATATTTTTATATACTGTAATAACTCATTTCTAATCATTTTTTCAATGTTATTATTATATACTCAGGTATACTGTACTGACCTTCATCGCTCATAACTCACGGTCGGCCTCAACTCAGTATACAGTTTATGAAACTAACTCGACTCAAACTGAAAGTTGAACCGACATGGTTTACTAATACAAAACTCTGACCCGAGTCATGGGTTTTACATGTAGGCTTATTGATAGATGTCAAATCATGTAGGAACCTAGATTATAGGTATGATATTTTTATATATGTATTTTTATCTCAGTAATGAACTGTAAATCTTTTGGCTATTTTATCAATATTTTTTGTGATCCGTCTTTTATATAAGTTATAACATGCATAATTTGTTAACCTTATGATTTTAGTTAATTAAGCCATGATAAATAATAAAATTATTGTGACAGAAATTTTCTGGAAGCAGCAAACTCATGTTAATTAAAATTAGTTTATGTTCTTTTATTATAGTAAAATTATTTTTGAGAATTTATATTAATAGTCAATAAAAAGATTTATTTATGATTTTAAATATATTTTGAGTAGGTAAATGATATTATATATATTATTATATTATATTATCGAGTTGAATTCGAGTCGAACTACGAGTCGATTTCGAATCGTGTTCTGAGTTATAACCGAGTCCAATCGAGTCAAACACAACCTTACTCAAACTCGGTTTGTAGAATTCAGAGTCAAGCTCAACTATTTAAATATTGAATTTCGAGTTGAATCGAGTTGAGTCAAGCCGAATGCTAAATGTTACGAGCTGACTCGTTCAATTAGCGAGCCTAATTTTACCCAAAAGCTAATTCTTTTAATCATTTCACAAATGGATATTTTCGTATGGTTAAAACTCGTTTTTTGCCGATTATTTATAATAGAAATGGGTCACACATGGGAGTCCAATAAATTTGTAGGCCGATTTTTGTCAGAAAAAAAATGAAGTAAAACGTCTAGAATTTTTGATTTAATCATTTTTTATTTTAAAAATAAAATAACTTGAATATAATAAAAATTAAAATTTTATTATTACTACTTATATTTAAAGAATTATTATCATTTTTTATTTACACTAATTCCAGATTTTCGTATAATCAAAAATTTTAATCTACGTACAATTAGACTTGAAATTTCCCTGATAATAATTACAAAAGATAATCTCAAATCAAGCACTGTCATGTACATGCATATGTATTAGAATTAATTAAAAAATAAAAATAATTGTCTTCAATTTACGTGGAGAATGAAAGACAATTACTACAAGAAAATATTTTTACTACCGAGAGGAAAAGCTAGGACTAATGCATGTTATTCAAGTTAATACATCTCAAGAAATATGATAAGTAATTGTGAGACTGGGCTCAATTGTCTGTGGGGCCATAGTCTCAAGTTAATACATCAAAATTATTTCTGTGGCTGAGACTAATTATTGTGATATGATAGGTTTTTCAAATTGGGAAAAATTCGCCTTAGCCACAGAAATAATTTTGATGTGCGAGTCTTTCGTAGTCACAATACACATCAAAATGGGTGCCGGTTTGAAAAATTAGTATCAGCCACTTAGAGCAACTACACCACCACCGTTTTGATGTGTGAGTAACCAAACCCATATTATATATATACCACAACTATTAAATTTGCTTGGGCTGCTCATTGGCCTGGTCTATGGGCCCGTTCAGAGTCGGGGCATTGTGAGCTGGGCTCAATTGTCTGTGGGGCCATAGTGGGCCACTGAGGATCGGGCCTACAGAAGCCACAGCCTACATAGATCAGACCCGCCGCCCATAAAAGAGGTCGAGTCGGGTCGGCCTATAAACAATTTAGTAGCGCCCAGTAATGTAAGATACAATCAATTTGTCCACAAGCCGATTCACCACGCTCATTTTGTGGGTTGAGGCAGGTTTGCCCACGAGTTCGTGAGTCCGTTGTTAACTCTAAATTGGGAAAATAAACAGAACTAGTTGACGATGATGAATCACCTGGTTTGCCCGTTTTCTCATAATGTAAGAAAAAAACCCAATGCTCTATAAGAATAAAAAAATAAAAAAATAAAGAAAAAACCCGACACAACTGCATGCCAGATCAGAAATACACCCCATACCCAGTTTTATATATCGGGTTAAACCCGTTGGTTGGTTCTCATATTTTTACAGCCACAGAAATTCAGAGCATATATTAAATTCACGGAAAGTAAAATATTTTCTAGCCCCCCATTGGAGTAATGGCTGGAATCTCGAATTCCAATCAGTATCATAAACGTAAGAATTTATAAGACCATAAATAATTATATATAGAAGGGAAATCTCATTATGTTTACATCGAGCATGAGGGAATTGCAGTCTTTCTTGCTTGACGCAGAGACCACCACCACCATTTCGCTGATGATGCTTATTTTCCACTGAACAGAAATCCTTCCGCCATTGTCTGTTTCCTCATATATGGACATAAAAATAGCCGAGTAAAAATTGATTGCAAGTAAATATCAGAAACCTCATTCAAAAAATGTCCGTCTTATCACTTTATTATTTCCGCCTCTATATGTGATAAGTCTCAACATGTAAAGAATTTAACCATCCAGACTAGTCCCCGTCAGTCGGATGGACCAATCATCTTTCCTGGTACAACTAATTCATCAAATTCCTGAGCTGTCAACACCCCAAATTTTAAGGCTGCCTCCTGCAGAGAGATTGAAACACTTTATTATCCAGCTGCCCAATTAGATTTTATAGCTATTTTAGTTTGAAAGTAACTGGCAAATATTAGAGTCAACAGTGTAACAAACTAGCTCTTTTTTTCACGAGATTTGAGCAAACTATTTGAATGAAAGAGAGCAACTGGTCAATCAAATAGCCGTCATTTTACAAACCTAGTAAGAAGAGATTGTGAACGTTAGCAATGGTCTTCACCCACTTAATATGTCTTATGAAAATTGACTACTATAAAATAAGAGTGAGTTATTTATGAAATCCCTTTACATTTTAAAGGGAAGTTTCCTGAGGCAGGACATACATCATCAGCAACAGATAATGTCTCATTTGAAACAATCAATAACAAGCCACCAAGCTATTTCATCAAACATCCCATAACTCGCAATAGGTTTTATATTTTTGTGTATTCCAAATCTCCAGAGAAGTTGGAATTTGTGAACTTTAATTGGGGAAAAAAATATCAAGTCTAAACAATAAGCAGTATGAATGTGCATTGACAGTATCGTTTATGAAGGATATATATATCCTTGGTGGTCGTGTCCAAATTGAAAAGAGGAAAACAAGACAAGCACCTTTCCGCATATAAGATGTAAAGACCAAAAATTAAAAGAAGTTATAAAATGGAACCTTTAGGGTCGTTCCCTCTTTGTGAGCTTTTTCGCGACAGCAGCAGCATTATCATAGCCAATTTTCTGGTCAAACAACATAGAAATCAGTTTCCTACTAAAATTTTAAATAACATCAGATCAAAATAAGAAAAACTTTACAAAAATCATAATCAGAGTACACTTACTGGGTTCAAAGATGTCACAAGCATAAG
This sequence comes from Piper betle, assembly GCA_033002965.1. NCBI lineage: Eukaryota > Viridiplantae > Streptophyta > Magnoliopsida > Piperales > Piperaceae > Piper > Piper betle. Next base: position 205,046 of record JAURVB010013474.1, on the reverse strand, counting down.
GGACTGCAAGAGAAGTCAACTCGTTAGAAATACACTACAAACATTTCCCACTACACTCCACACTTTTGGCTAATCATATCCACGTAAAGTTTCTACCTCATGCAATAGTTTTGAAATCCTTTCGTGGTTGGCTATAATTCCTCTGACACAGTTTTTCTCGAATGATGAAGATGCATCCCCAAGTAGTCTTACAGACTGACAATTTCCATAAAATTAGGACAAATTATCACAAACACTTTAACAAGATCAACTTCCCCAACTCAATGTCAATATAAAATTTTTTCAAATCCACATGACATACCCGCAAAAGTGCACTAGCAATCATTGGCTTAAACACATTAAGCTCAAAATGACCATTGGAACCACCAACAGAAACAGCCACATGGTTCCCCATTACCTGTTAAAGCCACTCATATAATAACCAAAATTTTGGGATTATAACCAACAAGTTCCAACATTTACAGACATTGGTTGTGAACATCCAAAGAAACCGCAAACCTCACGACCCCAATTTAAAGGTCTTCATATTTTTCTTCTTCATTGCTCCCCCATATAGTTAGTCCCACATCTATTATCTACCATGGTAAAATCTAGTTACAATATATTATTTGGGATGTGTTTATGATTTTTAACTTGGGTTAACCACTTTTATAGAACTAACTAGACCCATCAGTTTGCTCTTAAAGCAGATAATGATATTTGAGCCAACGCGTGACTGTATTGGATGGGTGTACTGTGTAGACACAAATTAGGTTCATGAACCACAAAAAGGAATTCCGAAGATGGAATTTTCTTAAAGTAGGTAATTACTAATATAAAACATCTAAAATTATCAAGGAGACTTCTACACCATATATTGAAGAGACACCTTGGAATAAATATACGAGAAAATGAGGAGGCACTATTAGAACTCAATATTTGAGTTCTTTTCAAGGAGAGTCTGAAACACAATATTTATTACTAGTACGAGAGTTACACCTTTTATTAGTATGAAAATTTTTAAAAGACCAAGAAATAAAATGTGTTGCATTACTAGGGAATTTAGGATTTCAGTTTTATTTTGCATATCTACAAAAATAAAGCTTTCCTTCTTTAAAAATAAAAACTTTTGATAAACTAAAAATGACCGAGAGCCTTTTATTTATCTTTTGTTATGCAAGAATAGTTGTTATGACAATTATCCCCTCGATTCCCGCCAGTTGTTCCCTCGACTGTCTTGCACATTCTATCCATCCCAATCACTATAGACAGTCATCCCCTCGATCTATCTAGTCGCATTCTATCCCCACCCACCATCGCAGACAGTTATCCACTCGACTATCCAGTCACACTCTATCCCTACCAACCACCGCAGTCATCCCCTCAATCTTTGACTATCCAATCACACTCTATCCCCACCAACCACCACAGTCGTCCCCTCGATCTTCCTAGTCACATTTTATCCTAACCAACCATTGCAGATAATCTTCCCTTGATTTGTCTGTAATATTTTTTCCATATTCCAAAAAAATTTTAAAAAAAGAGACAAGTAGTGCTCTCGTCAATTATTTTCAATTATGGCTCCTAGTTCTCCGGTTTCGACTAGCTCGCATACTCGCCCTCGAAAATTATTTTCCTTTAGAACTCGAGGATGAGTTCTTTCCAGTTGGGGAGTTTGTTATAGAAGCTTTGGATGAATTGAGAAAGGTCGAGAGCCCTTTTGTTTATCTTTTGTTATATAGTAGTAGTAGTTAATGTAGAAATTCTCATGACATGTGGCACGAAATTGGTTATCGAAGTTATAGGTTCTCGATTTTGTAGTGTACCTATCGACCGCCAACAATTGTCGCCTCGACTGGCTGGTACACTATTCCCACAGACTACCACAGAAAGTCATTCCCTCGATTTGCCCGATCATCGCAGACAATTGTCCCATCGATATGTTCGGTCTCATTCTATCCCCACCCACCACCATATACAGTCGTCCCCTCAATCTATCCACAATATCTTTTCCATATTCACCCAAAAAGAAAAAAAACAGAGAAAAGTAGTGATCTCGTTGATTATTGTCAATTATGGCTCCTGACTCTCCGGTTTCTACTAGCTCACATGCTCCTACCCTCGAGGATTTATCTTTCTTCGGAACTCGATAACGAGCTCTTTCAAGAAGGGGAGTGTGATATAAAACATATACAATAATAAAGGAGTCACTTCTACACCATATATCGAAGAGACTTTGAAATAAATGTAGAGAGTTTAAGGAGTTTCCTTTAGATATCAAAGACGACTTCTTTTTAAAAAGGAGAGTTTGATGAAGTGCATATATACAACATCCTTTACTAATACGGAAGTAGCACCTTTTACTAGTATGGGAGTTTTAGAAAGACCAAGAAATAAAATGCATTTCATTTACTAGAGAATTTAGAGTTTTAATTTTATTTTGTATATTTATAAAAATAAGGTTTCACTTTGTAAAAACAAATCTTTTGATGAATTGAGAATAACTGACAGCCTTTTATACATCTCTTTTTAATGTAGGATTAGTTGTTAATTTATAAATTTTCATGGCACGTTGTATCAATAACACTAAGCTCTTCTACTTTATCTGGGCATGAGACCAACGCTGCCCAAAGCATTGGCAGAGGTGGTAGTAAAGACCCCAATATAAATACTCAAAAATAAAGTTGAGGAAGTTAAATGCAAATATAGCATAAGTCCTGGACATTATCAGTGTAAATTTGTTGTAGAACTCATAAAGTATACTAATGTGCAAGTAAAGACAATTCACGTTATGAGTAACACATTGGACAAAAATGCAATAATAAATTTAAAACAGAGAAAATAGAAGAAAAGGGGGGAAAATAGTACTAGCAACAACACCCAAATTAGAATTTGAACACAAGAAAACTTACCTGAGCACAGACCATGGTAAGAGCCTCACATTGCGTTGGGTTGACTTTTCCCTGTAAGAAAAGACAAAGACCTAAGCAAGACTTACATAAAACTTCACATAAGCAGAAAGGCATAAGAATTTTACAGGCATAATACTACTGCCAGGTTCGTTCTCAGGAAGTATAAGCTCACCAAGGCCACACCGAGGACCACTAAAAAAATAAACTTAAATTAGTATAACTTGAAAGAACAAGCTCTAAAAATCTAGTGGTGAAACAATTCTAGAACATTAGTTGTACCTCCCAAGTAATCTAATGTCATTAGCAATCTTCATCAATGAAACTGAAACTGTATTCAAAGCACCACTCGTCTCCACAAAAGCATCATGGGCTGCCTGATTGATCAAATTAAACCCACAAACTGAAATTCAAATACTGTCATATCTAGTAGATGAAGGGGATAAGGCAAAAACTCACTGCAGAAATGGCATAAGAGATGATACAGGTCACTCCATTACTAAAGAACATCATCATGCAAGACAAACTATTGACCTATAGCATGTTCAAAACACCCTAGAGGCCGGCGTCAAAACGTAGATGCCTATAATGGCATAAATGTTTCAACTTTCAACACATGCTATTGAAGTACAAAATACAAATTACAAATAACTACAAATGTAAAGAAAAACAATGCTGAGCAACAATAATTTATTAAGTGTAAAAGTACCAAAGCTTCAAACTTGTTTTCAGCAGTAACAAATGGTAGGTTAGTATCTTCCGCAACAGCTGCTGCAATTTTTACATCAAATCTGCATTTGAATTTGTATAAGTCAACAAGGAGTACAAAACAAAAAATTCTAAGTAAGTTGTAGCTTCAATATAGGTCTATTAACATTCTGCAGAGTTAATATGATAGAGTATCAATATAATAAGTAAAAGTAGAAAATGAAACACATAAATCATCATCATCACCACCTAGGCTGCAAGCCATATCTTATTTATCCAAATAATTTAATTATCAATCATGTCAAGTTCAAAGCAAATAATTGAAGGCACTTCTTGATAACATATAGTTTAACTTGTCATTATATAATGCAAACAAGGCTTCTCATGGTCTTTCGATTGACTTCCTTCAGAACTCGAGGACAAGCTCTTTCAACCAAGGGAGAATGATGACGAAAATATTTTGTATTCAGTAGCTAATTTATTTTTGTCATTTAGTCTTGTATTAAGTTAAGCCTTCACCAGGAGGTCTTGGTTAAGTCAACTATTAATTTGAGTCTTCATGAAGACATTTAACTTCGACCAAAGACTATGATCTTTTCTCTTTCTATACATATGTAAAATCTATAGCTTATTGGGAATCAGATCAATTGAAGGGAAAATCTTTTATTTACTATTTGTTGTACTTTTTTATCTTCCTTTTCTTTTTCTTCATTGAAGATTAAGAAAATCCTAGAGATAAGATACAAGATTGTGTCTACACTCTAGTTATCCCTACCAGGTTTAGATCAATTAGTTATTACAGCTTCGGGTTCTGTTTTCCTTGGTGTTTCCTATCGCCTCCACAAACTGCCGTTGACTAACCAATCGACAGTCCACCTTCATCACCACTCATCTCATCACCACTATCACAACCTCCACACTATACCACAACCATTGTCATATCACCACTTTAGGAGACAAGTGCTGTCCACAACCTTCACAATTACTTAAATATGGATTATTCATATTTTGAAAGGACTCAAGCCTCTTATTATCAATATTCTTGAAATTTAGAAGATGAGTTACACAAGAGTAAGTTTGAGACTTCGATTCTATAGAATGGATTAGACTTAGGTTAATTATTCTATCTAATTCCACACAATTATATTTCTGAGTACATGGCACATCAATTGAGTTTACCTATTTATCTCAATCCACAACCATATTATATTAGTTTATCTCATAATCATGGTTATTTTGAGGTTATTCATATGTGCACATTTACTCTCAACATGGGTACTTTCAGTCAAGTTGTTTGGTGTGATATGGTGCCTACATCTACATGTCATGTTGCTAATGGTTCTCCATAGTATAACTTTAACAAGGTTGAGTATTCTTTTACAATCAGTATTCTTTCTTTTGGAATAGAAAGGAATATAGTTTGACATCTCCTTTGAATAATTATATTCTGTTTGACAAGCCTAAGAATGATTTGAAGTCTCTTAATGATTCTAAGGATACTTTCGATATCAAGTTCAAAGAGTTTGATAATTTGATATCTAAACTTGAGCCTCCACCGGCTCAAGTCTCTCCAAATCTTGCACAAGTTGATGATAATCATTATAAGCCTATTGTTGACAATCCAATTGAAGATACTTCTATTGAAGAGCCACAATGGGAAATCCTTGATTTAAAAGAGCTTGAAGAATCTTCATCCTTATTACTTGAGGATATTAGAGTGTCATCTTATAACAACCCAGCCCAAAGTGCAACGTAATGGGCTAAGTCATTTCTTTAAAATGGGTACCTCGAAAGTTAAAGATCTATAGTCCATTCCCACTTATAAACAGGATCTTCTCCCATTAGGTATTAGATGTGGGACTAAGTTGAGGGATCTCACACATTTAAATCCGACTTGTTGATTAAAAGAGCTTTATGAGGATCCATGTTATCAAGATGTTCATGATCACTCGAAGCTTATGTTACAAAATTTGATTTGTCAAATTTGGATTCAACATTATTAGAGTGATTGGATAAATTCTATATCTGTAGGATTTTCTTAATCTTCAACAAATAAGAAGAAAAAGAAGGAAGATAAAACATTACAACAAATAGTAAATAAAAGATTTTCTCTTCAATTAATCTGATTCCACATAAGCATATAGGCTTTACATATTTATAGAAAGAAAAAAAACCACAATCTTTGGTCAAAGTTAAACATCTTAATAAAGACTCAATTCAGTATTTGACTTGACCAAGACTAAATGACTCTTAAAAGGAAACCTCCTAATAAAGGCTCAACTAAATACAAGACTAAATAACAAAATAAATTAGCTACTATATACAAAATGTTTTCGTCAACACTTCTAAATCCTACTCAGCTTCATCCATGTTTATTTTTGGCTAACTAATTATCTTCAAATCACCAAAGAGTTATAATGTAGATTACAAGCAAATTCACACATCATTTTCTCAATATTAAAAACATTATAACTCGAAATCATTTTCAGCCGTTCAAATACTTTCACTGCTTTGTAGGATTGAGTTAAGAAATACTTCAGCTACTTTCTCGTTCACCTGGTCCCCCAAACAACATGGGTCATGGTTATGATTTTTTCAAGATCTTGTCACTATCATAGATCATATCACTGTGTGAATCCAAACTTTACAAGCCTTTTATTATAAGATCTTTTTACTACATTTGATGTAGATTTTGTGAATCAATTTTTAAACTTGTGTTGAAATTCTCATTCACTAGGATGGCAATAATAATAATCTATATGATATGACATCATAACCATAGTCTAAAAACTCGAAACTCGGATTCGACTCGGCATGCCATGGAGTTGAGTCGACTTGGATTCATTTATATTAAACTTTTAGTTATGAAAATAAATAGTTATATGAAATTAGTACTATCTTGCTCTTTTGACACTTGAAATTGATATATATATCAATAACATTACTTAAAAATATTAACTTAACCAATCCATAAAAAAAGATAATATTTTTCAATAACTTTTATGATTTGACTCAACAAGTCAATTATAAAATCAATCACTATGGAGTTCATAGAGTTTGACTCAACAAGTTACGGAGTAAATCGGGGAGTTTTTGGAGGCAAAAAGAAGTTTAAAACTATGATCAAAACCTCAAGCATTGACAACATCAATAGCAAGATTAGCTTTTCAAACAATAAAAAAAATGGCTTAGCCTTTCAAAGCTTAGAATCTCCAATAGAAACAAGCTTACCCTTTTTGGTGTTCAAACCAGTTCCAACTGCAGTACCACCCTGTGCCAACTACAAACAAGCAATTTACTATAAGTGGCGTATGGAAGTACAGGAAATTGATGGAGAAGTGACATTGGAAAAAGAAATTGCAAAAGAATAAATAGATGAGATCTACCTGATACAGTCGTGGTAAAGTAATCAGAACTCTGTCAATTCCATATTTCACCTGCAAACCAATGAAACTATTTATGCAATGCTAGCTATCTCACACAGAATTTTCCCCATTGAAAAGTGTTTATATTAACTCAGCTTCCTTGTAACATTATCGTAGTGTTTTAATAGCTACAAAGACATAGCATAAGTCAACTTTCTCTAAAGTACAAGTTAAATTAAACTGAGTCATCAATATCAAATATAACACATTAACAAAAAAATATAATTCATATGGAACAAATTATTAACTTAGAAATGCAGTGCATAAAGTTGGCATCGATAGAACCAGCAGTTGTTCACATAAATAATACTGTATGAAACTTTTCCTCAAAATAACATTTATCAAGTACTCACTTGTGTAGTGTACCCACTAAACTCTTGGCCAAGAGTCAAAGGTGTTGCATCCTGAGTATGGGTTCGGCCAATCTTAATGATGTCTTTAAACTCGACAGTCTGAACATTTTCAGAATACAAAATTGAAAATGTTGGGAAAAAGTTTTGGCTAAGAAAACATCCAACCCACTTCTTTGATTTCCATGCAGAATATTCAATAATAATGATACACACCAAAAAGAAGGCATCCACTTGTTAAACCCAACTTTTGCTACATTTAAAGCCACCCCCAAAAACACTTGTCATGGCTCTCATATAACATGAGACCATGAATTAATGTCAGGGCAGAGCCACATTTTCTTTTACAGTAATACATATTCCTGTTTTGACCAAAGTAGACACCTTTTTAATTTTTTAAGAAAAAATAGGAGCAATGTTGCATATGTAAGAACAACCTCCTTTCATCTCACAGTGGAAGCCTTAAGCCCTAAGAACAAGCCTTGTACATATCACTTTGATGAGATAGTTAAGAAAAGGAAAAGGCACCAAAAATTGTAAAACTCATTATCAGCAATTTAATCATAACCCAAGATTTCTAATGCCATAGTCCTCAATGCCATTGTCTACAATATATCAACAAGGACACAATTAAGTTTGAAAAGAATAGAACTGCATCAACTCTCCAGGCAGTGCTAACATGTAAATGTCAGACTACGGCTTGAGAGCATGCAAGTTGTAAGATGTTCAAGAATTTACCTACAAATAATATTAAAGATGCAAAAGATTTAGATATGACGAGGTTGCCAACAGGGTGATTTTCTAGTAATTTACACCTACAAGTAACAATGCTTTACTTAAAAACAACTAAACATAACATTGATTGGGCACTCAACAATCAGATAATAGTCCCAAAAGAAAAGATACAAAAAGTGTGCAAACAGACACAAAGCTAACAAAACTTTAAAAATTACAGAAAATTTGCATTAGAAAAAGAAAAAAATTGTGTGCAATCTATGCACACAACTAAAAACAGACAAGAAAAATATTTATTTACAAAACTATCCAACATATTGTTATAGATTAATCGCTCAAACTTGCCCAGCATTGAGTAAATGTAATTCTGATTAAATTTCATTACTTCATCTTGTAAATATACACATTACTTTTCCACATGAAGATCCTTCAGAACTGTCACTGTAATCAAGCCAAATGTTTCTGGGACAACAAGCAAAAAAATAGCAAGCACCCGTCATGAAATAACACCACCATACCTTTGAGTGTAGTGAGGTATGCAATTGCTGTAAGTTCGGTATGAGTCTTGAGTTTATCTCAAGAGCAGCAGCAATGTGCATGACCTGTAGCAGAAATTAGAGGCCTGAGCATGAGTGTCTTTTTGGCATTTTTTTTCATCATATATTCAAAAAGAATTTCTTATATATTATACATTGATAATCTGTCTAATGTCAGCAAGCATCTATATGCAAAAATCATACACATACAGACACAAACCAGAGAGAGCTACCGTAGGAAAAGTATCATTTGATGATTGTGATCTATTAACATGATCATTTGGATGCACAAACTTTTCGCCACACTTATGCCCAAGAATTTGAGCAGCTCTGTTTGCAATAACCTGCATGAAAGAAAAATGTAACTGTCGCATAATGTGGTGTGTCACTAACTTGCCCATATGTCTTGTTCTATTTATCGACCACACCTCATTTGCATTCATATTGCTTTGAGTTCCACTACCAGTCTGCCATATGACAAGTGGGAAGTGATCATTCAACTTTCCTTCTGCTACTTCCTGAGCAGCTTGCATTATTGCCTTTCCAATAGATGGATCCAGACCGTACTCCATATTCACCTGAAACACAAAGCATAGTAAATGGCATAGGGTAGAAGGTCCATACAAGCCGTATAATGGCCCCACATTTGCATATGCATATAAATATGCTGTTTTTATGTTTTTGGTAAGCAATACCATTAATCATTTCTGTATTAAGATAAAAAGAACACACAATTATACAAAATAATAAGTAGGATTAGTTCTTCCATTTTGGACGTAAAACATGACATCAGGTAGTTACAAAGCCTAAACATCAACAACATTTCTTTTGAATGAAAGCAAGACATATGCTAACAATTTATGATTCATTTAATTAAGGAATTTGCAAGATAGAAGTCATTTTTCTTTCCAGGCAATAACTATATACTAGTTAAACTAAAGAGTCGAGATTGACTTATAGGCCGAACACAAAAGAAGCGAGTTAGCAGCTTGTCTCGCAAGGTAGTTTGTAAACAAGTTCCTATCTCTAGAGTTTTACAAGATCTTAAAACTATACTTTTTGCATATGAGAATCAGAAGATCCAACAAAAGCAAGAGACAAAAAATAAAACAGGCAAAAGAGGAGTCACCATGAAACCCCTGAACTAAATATTCACAATTATTCAAAAAAAGAACGTGTTACCTTGGCAGCACATTTCTTCAATATACCAAAGGCGCGTATGACGGGCTCAGGCATCCGCTCACGGTCTCCACCAATATCAAAATTCTGCAGCGATCGCTGCGTTTGAGCACCCCATAACCTACCCCCAGTAAGCCAAAAATAACAAAAAACAATCAATACCCCCAATCTCCAAAACAGCAATCAACCAAACCTACAAAGACATCGGCCAAAAAAAATGGAAAAGAACACCTACTTGTCAGAAGGCACAAGAATGGGTCCGAACGTATCACGCTCCTCTCTGAAAGGAATCGACGACAGCCACCGGGACAGCGCCGGCAGCGAGGAAGTGTGGGAGAGGTATCGCCGGGAAGCGGCCAGCATTGCCATCTCGATCCTACACGAGAAACGCCGAAAACCAACTGAAGAAAAATCTCAAACAACAGACATGCCAAAGAATCAAGAATGGATAAAAAAGCGATCGAAGCATGGAAAATAGAGACGAACCTCGGGAAGAATTAAGAAGGGGGTACGGTCGTTCAAACGAGGCGGCGAAGCCAGTGAAAGTGAAGCCGCCGGCTTGGTCAGCCGTTAGGTGTTTTTATGGGAAAGGGGCAATGCATAAATGAATAAGGATAGTTATGGGAAAGGGGCAATTCACAAAACTATCCCATTAAAACGAGGCGAGTAAGCCCTAATGTCGGTTATTATTCTAACAAATCTGAGCTAAGAATCAAGACTTGAAGTTAAGGGTAATAGATAACATTTCAAAATAATTTGTATTAAGTTTCAACTTATTTATAATTCATTTGTTAGTATTTTAGGAGTTTATTATATATTAGTAATAAAATAAGAAATTATTGTAATTTGGGTGTAAAAAGTAATAATTGATGTTATTCTATTGGAGTTCAAAAATTGGAAGATGATCCCGAACGAACTTGAGAATTGAAGAGTTGGCATCTCAACTGATGACCCAATGCTCGAGTGCTCTATTCCAAGTTGGCCTTGTTGTTCCAGGGTGCTCAAGGGCTTGTAGTGGGAATTAGATTTTTTCAATATTTTTAGAAATTTTAGTGGGCCCCACTTGGATAGTTTTGTGAATCATTTATAAACATGATTAGGGTTAGATTTTTCTTCTTTATAATCAAATGATGTCTTTCGTATGACACATGAATTTCTCAGGTTTAATTAAATATTTTATAGAATACATTCTTTTATATGATTTTCGATGGATCTTCGTTACATGGATTAATAAAGTTCAATAATTTTTGTCTACACAATTATTGCCGTGGATCATCTATTTTATTTTATTCTTAATGCTATCAGTAGACTAGTCATCTATTATTAAATATAGAGATTTAATCTTTGTGTAGAGAAAGAGAGATTGAATTTATTATTGAATAAAATAGTTATCGTTCATCGTTATTAGGTTATTTAAAATATATTCATATGTCTTGGGTCATTAAAATGATTGTGATTAAAGTATCATTTTATGCACAATTTCGTAAAGATATAAAAAATGAGTACAAATGATAAGTTTATGATTGATAGGAGGAACGTCATAAATATTTAATTTCCATGGTTAATGATTCGTGTTGGCAATTCATAAATGAAAAATACAAACTTAATCAATTAGAACACTAAGTAAAATTTGAAATCCTAGGTTTGCCGTCTTGAAGTCGACATTTGATTTAATTATTGTATGTTAGTTATACTTTTAGTTTTAATTCTTAACTTAATTGAACTTTGAAAGCAATTACATTTAAATATAATTAATTAAATTCGTTTTGGTCATTAAAAATTTCTACGGTTAATTTCTCGCGGATGATACTTTATTATTGCTCTTATTACTTAAATTGACATGTATACTTGCATTATACTACCCACATAAGTAATTTTGGATGATGTTTTTTCAATCAAGTGTCACTTAACTTATATTAAAAGAAGAAAATGGATAGGATTGGATTCGAGTCGGAAAATATTTAGATGAAACATCTCAATTAATTAACTATTTAATTCAATTTAAGTAATTAGTAATACACGTTATTTTTAATAAAAATATATCTTTTGACATTAAAATAATATCGATTTTTATATTTATTTAGCTTTAATCTAGGATAACAAATTATCCCATTTTAAAATATGGAATATTTATCTTCATTTATTGAGTTCAACAACTGATTTGTAATAAATTGGATTACATTGAACATTTGAGAAAAAATAATAAGCAATGAAAAAAATTTTGATTTAAATTCGGATTTGCTAATTTTAGATATATAAGTTTATGGATTACAACCAGGTATCAATAATTTAAATATATTTTTCGTTGAATGACTTTATATTGGGATTTCTAGAAAAATATTTGAAATTTTAATACATATTACAATTTTGAAATGAAGATATTTTTATTTAATTTTGAATTAAAAAATTATACATCTACCTTGCCTATTTTATGCTCTCTGTTTTTTAAAAAAGCGAGTCACGCTTCCTAAGTGGTTATTAGACACAATTTGTAATATGATATAAAATTTCTAGATTATTGCTTACATTATTATAATGTTTTTATTATAAAGCCAATAATTAAATTTCGGCTTGTGGTATAATAAATATAATACAAGATCTATAGATTGAGCAAGAAATAAAGATTTAATATCTACGAAAGAGTAATTGTAAGTTTACTACTATTTGTGTGGGCTTTAAATTAGGGTTGTTTAGAAAAAAACAAAAAAACATTGGAAAGCCCCAATGTGGAAAATCGTCTACGCGTAGCCCGGTAAGTGGAAAACCTGAGAGGACAGAGGTGCTGTTGTGAAATTGGCTTTGGCTTGGCTAGCTAGATTGACTTTTAGGATCACTTGGGTTTCCTTCTCTTCAATTTTTAGTTTTTAAATTTGCCGTTTATATACGTCTGTTGAGTATATCTTCGGCTCGCTTAGATTCCTCGGCCGGATGTTATTTTACCCCAAAATTAAATTAATCGAATCAAAATATTTTGGTTAGATAGATTTGAAAACCAAATAATTAAATTAAATAATAAATTATAGAAAAAATTATTAAATATTTAATCAAAATTATATTATTATTTAGAAAAATAATTATATATATATATATAGAAAAAAGAATGATGTAGCACAGCCAAGATGGCTGTGCTGCACTTTCTAGCTATTGGATGATAATCCAACAGTTGGAGATTAAAACGAGCACAACCCCCCGCCCTTGTTTCTTCCCTTCTCTAGCCACCGCGGCCCTTTTCCCAGCCGCGCCCGCCGCGCTCCCGCCCCTCCGCGCCGGCGTCTTCCTCCTGCCGCTCCCGCCCCTCCCCGCTTCCTCCCGCCCCTCTGCGCCGGCGTATTCCTTGACCCCTCCGACTTTGGCCTCGAGTGCGACGTCGGTCCGGACCTTTCCTTCCCCCTCCCAGCACCGCCGCTGCCGCCCCGGTCATGCCCGCTCCCATTCCACATCGTCAGCGGCTTGCGATGTCTTTTTCAGCGGCAACATTTGGTTAGCAAGGCAGCTGCGGCCCGAGGTGTGGCATCGCCGACAGTGGGTTCGAACAGGGGCGGCTCTGTTGGGAGCGAGTCAGGAGCGTCGAATTGTAAGATTGGCAAGGCAACGACAACACAAGGAAGCGGCGTAGCTAGCTGGCAGTAGGTGGTCGGCGGCGAGGTCGCCGTCGCCGACGATAGGGGTGGCATGGCAAATCAGTGGGAGCAGGGGCGATCGTTAGGCAAGGGAAGGGGAAGAAACGGGGGAGAAGGTCGGGGGTAATTTTATAATAAAAACTTTACTTGCTCCCGACTTGAGTCAAGTTTTTTATTACGAAATAAATTTTAAAGAAATAAATTAATATCATAATAAAAACTTGACTCTGGCCCGATTCGAGTCAATATTATGAATTAAATTTAAAAAATAAAAAAATAATTTTGTAATAAAAATTTTGACTCTTTCCCATACGAGACCGAGTCAAGTTTTTATTACAAAATAAATTAAAAATAATAAAATAATTTCGTAATAAAAACTTGGACTCGCTCTTGACTCGAGTCAATATTTTAAAATAATTTTTTTTAAAAAAAATTGATAGAATTGGTTTATTTTTTAAAATTTTATTTCGTAATAAAAACTTAACCCATCCTGACACGAGTCAATATTAAGAAATAAAATTTAAAAAATATATAAAATAATTTTATAATAAAAAATTAACTCATTCTCAACTAGAGCTAATATTACGAAATAAATTAAAATATATACATATATAAACAATAATAATTTCATAATAAAAAATTGACCAACTTTTGACTCGAGCTAATATTATAAAAGAAATTTAAAAGAATATACAAAATAATTTTGTAATAAAAATTTGACTCGCTCTCAAATCGAGTTAATATTACAAAATAAATTTTAAAAATATATATAAAATAATTTTGTAATAAAAACTTAACTCATTTACTACTAGAGTCAAGTTTTTATTAGAAAATTATTTTATATATTTTTTATATTTATTTCGTAATATTAACTCTAGTCAGCAACGATCAATATTATAAAATATTTTATAAATATAAAAAATATTACGAAATAAATATATAGCAAGGTAATAAAAGCTTGACTCGCTCTCGAGGTCACCAGCGGGCGGTCACCGGCCGTCGGGTGTCATGGTAAAACAGGGATGGAAAAACACAGTCACCGGCGAAATAAGGGATGGAGGAGGAAATGGGCAGGGGTAGTTTTATAATAAAAATTTGATTGGATTATGACTCGAGTCAATATTACAAAATATATCCCGAAAATATAAAAAATATAATAAAATACCATAAAATAAAATAATCAAGTTTAATAGATTATTTTATTTTATGATATTTTAATCTATTTTTTCATATTTTTTGAGATTTATTTCGTAATATTGACACAAGTTGGGAAGGAAATGGGCAGGGGTAGTTTTTTAATAAAAATTTAACTCGATCCCGACTAGTGTCAATATTATGAAACAAATCCTAAAAAATATAAAAAATACAAGAAAACACCATAAAATAAAATAATTAAATTTTAATGGATTATTTTATTTTATGGTATTTTACCCTATTTTGTTCATATTTTTTGAGAGGGGTAGCTTTGTAATAAAAACTTGACACGATCCCGACTCGAGTTAATATTATGAAATAAATCCCGAAAAATATAAAAAATAGATTGAAATACCATAAGATAAAATAATCTATTAGAACTCAATTATTTTATTTTATGATATTTTATTATATTTTTTATATTTTTCGGGATATATTTCGTAATATTGACTCGAGTTGGGAGCGACTCAAATTTTTATTACGAAATTACCCCTGCTCATTTCGTTCTCCCCTATTTTGCTTTGTCGATACTCTGTTTTCCCACAACCTTTGCCGCGCCACCAGACCGCCGGCGACCTCGCCATCGGCCGCCCGCTGCTAGCCATTGCCGCCACCGGACAGTACCGTCGCTATCCCGTCTTTTCCCGTCCTCGTTTTGAGCCCATGCCCTGCCATGGTGAGGCAACAGGGCGGCGAGACAAGGCTTCGGCTAACCTGTACATGGGGTGAGGCAGCGGGGCGATGAAGGGGTTGGAGATCTGGAATCTGCTTGCACCTCCACCATCTCAGCTACTCTAAAGTATCATACTTTCCCCGCTGCGCCCCGCCGCTCCCGCCACTTCGCGCCGGCGTCTTCCTCGACCCCTCCTACTTCGGCCTCGACGCTGGGAGGTGTCTTGTGGAGGCCTGGGCAGTGGTCGTCAGCAGTGAGGCAGCAGCGGTGGCAGGTGGGGCTGGCAAGGATGAACCATCGGCGGTCAGCATGGCAAAATTGGAATGCAAAGCGTTTTGTATATCAGATGTGTTTTTATGACTGTCAGATGTGTTTTGAATGGCTAGATCAATCCAACGGCTGGATGAAAAATATATATATATGGGGCGGCACCCCGACCGACGCGACGCCACCCCCTGCCCGCGCCCGTCATCGCCCCCGGCCGACGGGGCGGCGACGCAACCCCTCTTCGCGGTGACCCCCTCCCCCCACCACCGGCGGCGACGGGGCGGCGGATCTAGCCGCCCTGCCTCTTCCCCTGCCGGCCCGCCGCCCCGCCGCCGGGCGACACCACCCCCACCCCGTCGGGGCCGCCGCCCCATTGCCGCGCCCCCTTTCGAAGCCAGGGTTGGCCGCGGCGGTGCACCCCGGCGGCCCACCTCCCTACCCCGCCCCTCTCCACCGTGGCTCCCACCCCTGCGGCAACGGGCGCCCAGCCGCGCCCCGTCCCCAGTCCCCCGCCCGCCACCCCGCCGCGCCCCTCGGCCACCGCCGCACCCCCTCTGTCCCGGCCCGCCACCCCGCTGCGCCGCTGCGCCGCCCCTCGGACCTACCCCGTCCCCTGTCGCCCCCGCCCCCTCCCCCCCCACGGCAGTCGCCATGGCCAGGCACCCTTCCCGCCCCCTCCGCCGCCGCTGCGGCGGTGCCGGCGACCACCCCCTCTCTTTTTATCTTGGCCGTTGGATGCTAATCTAACGGCCAAGATCAAACTTGAGCACAGGCAAGCTGTGTAAAACCCGTGATTCGAGTCAGTGTTTTACGTTACCGAACCAGTCGGTTCGACCGTTGGTCCGAGTCGAGTCAGTTTCATGAACCGCGTGCTGAGTCGAGACCAGCCGTGATTTATGAGCGATGAGCGTTAGGACGCGTTAGGTCGTACCTGAATATATGATGATAACGTCGAGAAGATGGTGAGAAATGAGTTATCAGAATATATAAAAGTATGCAGTATTTTTTTCTTTTTATATTTTTGATCGAAGAAATAGTTTTAGGTCGAATAACGCGTTAGGACGCGTTGGATTATATTCGGGTGGGTTATTAGTTATAGAGCATGTCATTTGGATGTTGCTGTGTTGTTTGATTTTATGGGATTTTTCCATATTTTTTTAGATTTTTTTAGAATTTATTACGAGACTAGTTATTATTATTGACTCGAGTCGGAATCGAGTCAAGTATTAATTTACGAATCTGCCATTGCGACGCTCTTCTTCTCCCTCCCGACCCTTCTTCCACCCAAACCCTCGCCGCCGCCATGTGCGCGCTGCTGCCGCTGCCAACGCCGTGCTGCCGCCGATCGACGCCGCCCCGCCCCGTCGTGCCGTCGCCGTGCCGCCACGACCCACCCCGGCCACCGTCTCGGCCGCCACGACGTCGGAATCGCCCCACGAAACCACCTCGGCCGCCGCCACTTCGGGCCGGATTCCGCCGCCGTCCCGGCCGCTCCGCCGCCGGTGTGACCCTGACGAGCACCCCCTCGCCGTTGCCGACATTTCCCCCATCCTCCCGACCGCCGTCGAGGCCGGCCGGAGCCCCAATCGGAGCACACCGCCGCCGCCGCCCGTTTTCGACGCCGCCGTCGACGGCCATCGCCGCCTCGGTTGCTCTGTTTGACACCGCCATCGGACCAAGCTCGTCGAGCTGGTGCCGATAGACCCCTGATTGCCCCGTCCCGAATCCTTGCCGGAAAACCGCCGGAATCCGCCGGAAAACCGCAGACACTCGCGAAAACCGCCGGAACCGCCGGAAAATTGGATTCGTGGGAAATTCGCCGGGTCATCCGCCGAACGCACCCAGTCCAATCTGATCGGACTTCGGACGCCGCTAGGTGCCGAATTCGAATTTCGAGCTGCGAAACAGAAACCCTAGCCGTCGCAAATTTTCGACGACACGAGGTATAATTTATTTTAACTTAATTAATTGAAAGTAGTGATTATTAGAATTTGCATGCTATGATTGATGAATTGTGTATTGTAATTACTTATATAAATGTGGATTTGATTTAGAATAAAATATGAAATTTGTGGAATTGTGTGGTGTTAAAAAAATAGAAGTTATGAAACTAATTAGGGTTATTAGGTAATGATCATAATCTAATGCAAACTAGCCTAAGTAGACTTGCTAGAATTGATATAGGTTAATTTGTGTTGATTGATGTGTGATTGTGTTGATTGTGCGTGCATGCGTGCATGCTATAGGATGTGTGATTCATCATGCGGGCGTTAGTATTTAGTTTGATTGTGTAGGTACGGTGTAGGAGCTCGCCGCCTAGGCGCGTGGACCCATTTGGAGCTTCTACCAGGTCCGTTTAGGACTCGTTCTCCGATTTACGCTACTCTCTTGTGTATTTGATTTATTATGTGCAGGACGAGTTACGTGGCGTTTTATCGAACCCCACTTAACTCGGGCCATTTAGCCAACGATTTTCCACATTAATAACCCTCGAGGATGAGATCCCTCGAGTTTGTTTTCGAACTTCAGATCCAGCTCACGTTGCCTTCGGGCCTATTGTATAAATCCCAACCCAGACCTATATATATATATATATGTATAATTTTCGTGTTTTTGTGAGAGACTGAATGAGGGAAATCCGACCACCGTGCTACGCGAGCGGGCACGTGTGTGTCGACAGTGGGCTCTGGAATGGTGTGCGGGCCGTTTCATTCCCGAGGGATCCTGACAACTCCACCTTTGAGTTCCTCAAACCCGGAGAAGTGTGGAGGTTCACGGGTACTGCATTGCAGCGCATGTCTAGACTTGTGGTTTCAAAGGGTACTGAAGGCGACTGCCTGAGAGTACTCGGCCTTCGTGCTCAAGGCCAGGAGTAATATGGAAGGTGCAGAGGGCAGAAAGGAATGAGATTTGACGCGAGAAGCAATAGAGAAATGGCCGAGGCATGAGAATGTGAAAGATAGGGGGACGCTGTCGACCCGAGGGCGACGGCTCTCGTATGTGCCCTGATGAGAGTTCTTGAGGAAGTATATGGTTTTCATTCAACAAGAGAGTTTGCTCTCCTGTGCCAGATTGATATTAGTTATTTTCTGGGCCGGTAACACTCGTTACTGTCAGTTTTTCTATATATATGTAGGTGAGGAATGCGAGCGATGAAAGCTGTCGGGACTGCGGAGGAGCAGCACGGAACCGCGCACACATGTACCTGCCGCGTGTAACGTATAATGACGGTGTGTTATTGCTACGTGAATGATAATTTGGATGTGTTTGTTTAGATAAATTGCTTGTTTTGAAATGAATGGATAAATGCGAATGAGTAGTGAGTTTGGAGTTCAGGCTCGGTTCAATTGAAACGAAGGAGATAATGATGAATTTTACGATAGATTATCATGTTTTATCGTATTTTCATAAAATAGTATATATTTTCTTTTGGTTTCTCATTTATTATTTTTGTCTTTGCTTGCACGTCATGGCATGTATGTAGGACTCCGTTAGAACCCACGCATCCCATCCATGCATTTCATGTTTGCATCTCCATCTTAAAACGCCGAGAGTAGATCCTGGATGGCTTAACCGAACCCAGTAGATTAGCAAACGGTTCGGTCGCCGGTGACATTCCCGGGTCGGTTCGCGGGTGAGCCGAAACGGGGTGTTACAGTTGTGGTATCAGAGCCAACTCTTGGCATATGTTCTCTGATACCAGTTGTGGTATCAGAGCTAACCCTTGGTTGGTTAAGATGGTAGATACGTTACAGGTTACATGTGTGCCGAAGCTGCTCCGAGCTGTTCCGACAGGTATTTTTCTGTTTTAATGTTTTTGATTGTAAGTTTCCTTATAAATCAGTAGTGTGACAGGCGAATAGACTAGAGCAAGAACTACTAGCAGGATGGTGACACAGACCCGCCGGACGCAGATCAGGACCCCATCGCCTCCAGTAGCCAGACAGGATAGTCCTAGCCCTATTCACAGTGACGCCGCCTCCAGTCAACCTAGGTCAGTGTGCCAGTTTCAGCTAGCCGACGTTGTGAGAGCCATCATCGAGACAGTTGCCGCAACCGAGATAGTCGCCGGGACCGAGACAGTGGTCGTGACAGTTACAGAACCAGAAGTAGTCGACAGGAGAGAGACGCAGCGATCACCAGGTTGGCGGAAGCTCAGATACAAATGCTGCACAGTCAGGAAGAATTTAGGAGACAAATGCTGCAAGACAAAGAGGAATACAGGAGAGAGCTCAGACAGATAGCCCTTTCCGTGGCCAGAACTGAGAAGAGACCAACAGTGGGTGAAGAGGCACCGGGAGAGCCAGCAGTTTCCATAGACCCCGTACTGCCGCCTCCTCCTCCACCGTTGCAACAGAGGGCTACTCCAACGACATCCCCCTTATTTGCCCCTTCAGGCGAGGATGAGACCGGACATCAGTGGAACCGCAGCAGTAGGTAGCGGGCAGACTGCAGGCGGAAGTGGAGCTGCAAGATTTGATGGTATACCAGCAGGTACGGGACCACAAATTCCTCGGTATGAGCAAGGAGAAGGATCGAACAGATCAGTGGATACGAGGAAATTGGGACTGTGGCAGTACGAGAAGTTCGTGAAGAATGGTGGACGACCGTTCTTTGGAAAGTTGGACATGGAAGAGGCATTCTTATGGATATCGTCAGCCATAGGTGTGTTTGACACTATGGCATGCCTGATGGAGCACCGAGTGCGCATCATCACAGGAGCATTCCAGGATGAAGCCAGGATATGGTGGAGTTCGATCCAGAATTCTATATTTGCCCATCGTCAGCCCCAGGACATCACATGGGAGGAAGTTAGGGCAGAATTCGATGGAAAGTATTTCCCGCCAAACATCAGGAAGAGAAAGGAACGAGAATTCCAGACGCTGAGGCAGGGACCCATGACGGTGGTGCAATACGAGACTAGGTTTAGAGCTCTAGAGAGATTTGCACCAGACTTGGTGTCCACCGAAGAAAGAAGGATAGAGCGTTTTTACGAAGGCCTCCATCATGAGATCAGGATGGCCTATTTGGATAGGAAGTTTGCTACTTTCGGTGATGTTGTGAGAGCTGCAGGCGAGGCAGAGCGAGTTATAGCTGCTAGACCTCGCCAGGATGTTGACCAGAGGCAGCAACATTCGAGGCCGTATCAGCCAGAGCAGGGAGAACAGCAGAGACATCAGTTAGATGCACCAGTTGCCATGAGGGCTATGGATGCCCAAGTTCAGGGCTACAGAGCACCCTTCTGTCAGAATTGCCGACGTCGTCATGGAGGTGAGTGCAGAGTAGGCATAGACGTATGCTATAGTTGCGGTCAACCAGGGCATAGAGCCGCAACTTGTCCAACTGGCCAGACCCAACAGGTGACGCTCCCAGCACCACCGCAGAGACTTGCGCTCCCAAGCCCCCAGCAACAACCACAGCAGACAGGCAGAGACCAACAGCCACCGAGGCAGCAGCAGAGAGGACTTGTAGCTATCATGACAGGACAAGAACAGCAAGCCTTGGATCAGAGAGGAATGCAAAGAACACCACCACCAGGACCATCCATTTCGGTACCACCTTGGGCAGCAGGGATGGACACAGCCACGACTGCTGAAGCACTGGAGGATACGACAAATGTGACAGGTACGCAGGCATCTCACTTCAGATTTCACATTTAGTAGATGGCTACCAGAGTGAAACCTCCTTACTCTAAAATTTCGAGGATGAAATTTTTATAAGGAGGGAAGGTTGTAAAACCCGTGATTCGAGTCAGGGTTTTACGTTACCGAACCAGTCGGTTCGACCGTTGGTTCGAGTCGAGTCAGTTTCATGAACCGCGTGCTGAGTCGAGACCAGCCGTGATTTATGAGCGATGAGAGTCAGGTGTACCTGAATATATGATGATAACGTCGAGAAGATGGTGAGAAATGAGTTATCAGAATATATGAAAGTATGCAGTATTTTTTCTTCTTTTTATATGTTTGATCGAAGAAATAGTTTTAGGCCGAATAACGCGTTAGGACGCGTTGGATTATATTCGGGTGGGTTATTAGTTATAGAGCATGTCATTTGGATGTTGTTGTGTTTGTTTTATTTTATAGAATTTTTTCATATTTTTCTAGATTTTTTTAGAATTTATTACGAATTAATTATTATTTTGACTCGAGTCGGAATCGAGTCAATACTAAATTACGAGTTTGCCATTGAGAACGACAAGTTATGGATTGGTTCCACATAGGGATGCAAGGGCATTGCGGTGATGGCCTTCAATGGGCCTAGGCATCCCCGTTTGGCTGGAAAAATCACACGAAGTTGGCCCTCAAATCTGTAAGATAGTTAAAATGATGGCTTTCCTTGCTGCCAAATAGGTGCAAGTGGAACTTTGGCCGGTGGAAGAAGAACCGTGGTGGCAAGGGTCACCAGAGCAATGTCTCCAGTGAGGAGTGGTTGTGATTTAGTGGGGGATAACGATGACGGCGGTTTACCATGTTGGGTTGTCCCTCCTTCAAAATACATGAACTTGTAACCCTTTTTGGACAAAATCAATTTTTTTACAAAACGTTTTTTTGTTGTGAGAAAGATAAAAAGCAACGACAATCATTTTTCTTCTTTGGTGGAGAAAAAGGGCGATGAAGATAAAGGAACAATTGTGGATTGAAGAAAGGTGAATATTTTGTTTAGATTCGATTGTGATCGCCAATGACAACGTCACCAAGTTCTTAATTAGTAATATTTTTCTGTTATTCTCCATTTTCTTTATTTGTGGTTAATACTAATTTTATAAAAATTACAATAAATTAGTATTAGGGAGTTGTTCTCCCGTGGATATTTTTTTCTATCAAGTTGTGATATAATGAATTTGATTCGGTTATTTACTTTGTGGTTTTTTCCCCAAATTTGGGGTTTTCAACATAAAATTGCTTTTGTTTGAAGGTATTTCTTTTCGGGTTAAAGTTGTGTGTCTATTTTAATTGGTACTTTCATCCTTGTGTTGAAATGGAAATTTAGTTGTTTGGTTAATCCCAATAAGTAGTATCAGAGCCTTGGTTATAGCAAATTTGAGGTTGTGGATATTTTCTACCTACTAGGTGTTCGAAGAAATTTTTAAGAGCCTAGTTGGTGTGTTTGTGATTTATATTTAAATAAGATGGTTAATAAAAAGTATGTTAAGATGATATCTCTTAAGGGGTCAAGTAATTGACACTATTGAAAATTAAAAATGAGTGATTATTTATATTCTAAGGATTTAAATGAACATATCACTGGTCAAAAACCTGTAGAGGTAACTGATAAAGACTGGAATGAGTTTGATAGGAATGGTATGACCTGTTTGTGTATCATCATGTTTTTGATTTGACATCCTCAAAAGCTACATGGGATAAGCTCCAAGAAGTTTATAAGAGGAATACTGATGGTAACAAGACCTTTTTGATAAGGAAATTGGTGAACTTAAGGTATAATGATGGAAGTGACATAAGTGGGCATCTTAATGAGAATAAAAGTATTATTACTCAACTTGCCAGGATGAAGATGACTTAAGATGAGAAATGACAAGCTATCCTGATCCTCAACACATTGCCGGAGAGCTAGGAAACAATGGTAATCTCTTTGAGCAATGCTGTTCTGGATGAAAAACTCACAATGGATATAATAACAAGCAGTTTGTTGAATGAGGAGGTGAGAAGAAAATCACTACCAAATTCAGGGCCTCATGCATTAGTGTCAAAAGAGGCAAGGGGTAGATCGAGAAATAGGGATACAAACAAAAGGGACAAGAGTTGAGAAAGGTCTAAATCCAGGAAGAACTAAGTGTTATTATTGTGATAAGACAAGTCATATCAAAAAGGATGTTGGAAGCTTAAGAAAGACTTGAAAAATAAGGACAATAAGGATCAAGGAGAAACAAATACTAATGTTGTACATGATAACATGGTGATTTTTTCTGATTATACGAATGATTGTTTGACAGCTGATTGTGATGCTAGTTGGGTAGCTGACTCGGGAGCATCATTCCATGCAACTCCAAGGAAAATTTTCTTTACTACCCATGAACCTTCAAATTTGGGTATAGTGAAGATGAGAAATAATGATACTTTCACAATTGTAGGACTTGGAGATGTGCATATAGTAACAAACACAAGTTACAAATTCATGCTTAAAAATGTTAGACATATTCCATATTTGAGGATGAGTTTGTTGTCAGATAGAGTGCTTGATGATAAAAGGTTTTAGTTCACAATTTACACAACGTGCGTTAAAATTTGTGAAAAGTTCTCTTGTTATTGCTAAAAGGAAGAAGTGTTGTAGTTTGTATAAGATTAAGAGTATAGTTAGAAGCGAGGTTAATATCTCCTCACTTGATTTCACTATTAATTTGTAGCACCATCGATTGAGACACATGAGTGAGAATGGACTAGAGACATTGAAGAAGCTAAATCTCCTTCCCAAGGTTAAGGACATCAAAATTAGTCCTTGTAGCCATTGTTTAGTGGACAAACAACATATGACATCCTTTGCACGCACAAGTACAAGAAAGTCAAAAGTTCTTGAATTGGTACACTTTGATGTGTGTGGGCCTATAGAGGTAAACTCTCTTGGTGGTTTTATTTATTTTGTCACTTTTATTGTTGATACTTTTATGAAGGTGTGGGCTTATGACATGAAAAATAAAAGTGATATTTTTAACATCTTTAAGAATTTTCATGAATTGGTTGAAAGAGAAATTGGTATGCTCTTAAAATACCTTAGAAGTGATAATGAAGGTGAATATTATTCTGTTGAGTTTGATGAATATTATAGCAAACATGGAATTAAGCATGAGAAGACGGTTCCTTATACTCTTCAATATAATGGAGTGTCTGAAAGAATGACATGACTATCTTTGAGAGGATTCGAAGTATGTTATTTTCAGTTAAATTGCCTAAAAGCTTCTGGGGTGAAGCCATGAGCACAACTTGTTATTTAATCAATAGATCTCCCGCATATGCGCTACACAATAATATTACAAAAAGGGTTTAGAGTGACAAAAAGGTCAATTATTCTCATTTGAGAGTCTTTAGTTGTAAGGTCTTTGCACATGTGCCCAAAGAACAAAGGGCTAAGCTTGACTATAAAACCATGGAATGTATTTTTCTAGGATATGGCGATGATAAGTTTGGATACAAACTAAGCAGAGATGTAGTTTTCAAGGAGGATTAAACAGATGAGGACTTTGGCAAGGAAAAAGTTCATCAAACAAAATCTCAGGAAAGCTTGGAAAAGATAAAAGAACCTTCAACCTCAATTAGAAATGAAGAAAATGCTCAAGATGACACAATTATTTTCCCATTTAGTGATAATGAAGGTGAGGATGAGGTGGCTCATGATATTTTTAATAAATTTGTTAATGATGTTAGATAGGAACATGCAGATTATAATCAAGGGGAGCTAACTAATGTGTGAAGATCAGCTTGTGAACCATTTCCATTAATAAAATATTTATCATTAGAATATGTGAAAATCACTGAATGTGGAGAACCAAAAAATTTTAATGAGGTCAAAGCTCATGTAGAAAAGGAGAAGTGGTTGAAGGCAATGCAAGATGAGATAAAATCTTTGCATGATAATCATACTTATAAGTTTGTAAATCTTCCTAAGGGGAAGAGAGTATTAAAGAATAAATGGGTCTACAGGATCAAATATGAAGAAAACAACACATAACCAAAGTGCAAGGCAAAGTTGGTGGTGAAGGGCTTCAGACGGAAGATAGGTATTGATTTTGATGAAAATTTTCTCCTGTTGTTAAAATGTCTTTTATTAGAATTGTTTTAGTTTTCGCTACAAGTTTGGATTTAGAAGTTGAATAGTTAGATGTGAGGACGACCTTTCTTCATGGTGATTTTGAGGAGACTATATACATTGAGCAACCAAAGGGTTTTAAAGTCAGAGGAAAGAAATAAATGGTGTGTAGATTAAAAAGAGTTTGCATGGTTTGAAGCAAGCTCCTAGACAGTGATATCAAAATTTTGATTCCTTTATAGAAAGCAATAGGTGCAAGAAGTATGTTTCTGATTACTGTGTATTCATCAAGAGGTTTAATAATGATGACTTCATTATTATGTTGCTTTATGTGGATGATATGTTGATTGTTGAACATGATGGAGCCAAGATTACAAGTGTAAAAAGAATTTGAACAAATCCTTTGCAATGAAGGATTTGGGATCGACAAACCAAATCTTGAGAATATCCATTCAGTGTGACAGGAGAGATAGAAAGCTCTAGGTATCATAGCAAAAATACATAGAAAATGTGCTTGAAAAATTCAATATGAAAGATACAAAGCCGGTTGGAGTTCCACTTGGGGGTTAATTTAAATTGAAGAAAAGTGACTTAAGTGAAACAAAGATGAAAAAAATGACAAAGATTCCTTGTACTTCTGTTATTGGTAGTTTGATGTATGGTGTGGTTTGTACAAGAGCCAAATATAGCATATGCAATTGAAACAGTTAGCAGACATTAGCGTCCAAGCAAAGACATTAGCAGCAGTTAAATGGATAATGAGGTACTTGAAAAGTACATCCAAAATATATTTGTGTTTTGAAAGTGATAAACCTTTATTAATTTGCTACACACGATGCAGACATGATAGGTGCCTTGGAGACAAGAAGGTCAACATTTAAGTTTGTTGTTGATTTTGCTAATGGGGGTATGTCTTGGCAGTCTAGGTTGTAAAAATATGTTGCATTATCCACAACTAAAGCTAAATTTATTGCTGCTATAGAAGCTTGCAATGAGATGCTATGGATGAAAATATTTTTGAATGAAATTGGTGTTAAATAGGAGAGATATATTGCATATTATGATAGCCAAAGTCTAATTCACCTGAGTAAGAATTTAACTTTTCATTCAAGAAGTAAATACATTGATGTGAGATATTACTCGATAAAAGATGTGCTGGAAAGTAAATCTCTTAAGCTAAAAAGTTTCATACTGAAAGAAATATTTCAGACATGATAATTAAAGTGTGTCAAAGGAGAAATATATTTATTGTAGGAATGGAACAGACATCGATAGAGCTTTTCATGCTAGTTAGAAGTATTTCATGAAGTCAGGAAGAGGAGGTTTGTTGGTTATCCCTCTTCTATAAATACATAAAATTACAACCCTATTTGGGTAAAATCAAAGATTTTTTAAAAAACTCATTTTTGCTGCGAGAGAGATACAAAGCAACGCCAAATATTTTTCTTCTTTGGTGGAGAAAAAAATGATAATGAAAAGGGAAAATTTGTAAATTAAAGAAAGGTGAATATTTTGTTGAGATTCATTTGTGATTTTCAATGGTAACATCCTCAAGTTCTTAATCAGTAATATTTTTCTGTTTTTTTCTATTTTCTATATTTGTAATTAAAAATAATTTTATAAAAATTATAATAAATTGGTATTAAGGAGTTTGTTCTCCCTTAGATATTTTCTAGTATCAAATTGTGATATAGTAAATTTAATTCAATCATTTACCTTTTGATTTTTCTCTCAAATTTGAGATTTTCCATATAAATTTCTTTTAGAAGGTATTTCTTTTGAGTTAAAGTAGTGTTTATTTTAATTGGAACTTATCATCCCCGGGCTAAAACGAGGATTTTGTTATTTTGTTAATCCTATGGAGAAGATGCCACGTCCTGGCTTGGGTCAAACCATAGCAATGATAGGGAACTCTTTTTCCTTCCCTACTCCAATAAGTAACTTCGTTATTTTTTTCCGGCAATGGCAGCTATGAACTCTTGGCAGGACTCTACTCAGATTTGAAGCTTATTTCATCGGCTTCACTTTAGACATTATGTCAGTAGTGGAGACAACCGACGCTCGGTAAGAAAACAACCACGAAATAACTGTCCTCGGCAGTTTTCTCCTTTTCCTGGGCCACTTCTGATTTTTTCGGTGACAGCAGCATTGAATTCCTGCCGGACTCCACCTAGATCTTTGCATCACCGGCTTCACTTTGGACACCACAGCGTGGTTGGGCACGGCCAATATAGGTCGGAAAATAGCTGCAAAATCGGCTCTCCGCGGCCGCTTCTAACTTCTGCGTAATCTGTTTTTTCTCTTCTCCAATTCCTATGGTCTCTGAACAGCAAGGCTTCACGTCCAGGGTAGTAGCAGCGACTTGTGGTTATCAAATCTGGCCGACTGCCATGCGGTAGCAAAGGTTTCAAGGAGCTGGATGGCGGCGAGACTTGGAGGAGCAAGGCGATAGGTGGCCGTCCTCAGAAAGCTTTTTATTTCCTAGTCAGGGCAGCAAAAAGGTGGTGAGGCGTGGTGGCCTTGGGTGGGGGCGGTCCAAACAGATCAGCTCCGGGCAAGTCTCCAAACAGCAGCAGCGGCTAGGTGGTTGTTAAGCGTTTAAAATATATAATATTTACCCATGTTTTTAATATGATTTTATACTTCCCGGGTATAAACATTATTAATTAAGTAATATTTTACTTTATTTTTTAGTTAATTAATATTTTATTATATATGCTTAACTTTGATGTTTTAATGCAGAAAAGATGAATAAATTAAGCTTTGGATTTGATTGGTCATGACACTTGGCGCCACCCAATGACTACAATGTATGGTGTTCAATGGAGTCGAACAGTTGGAAATGTAAAGGGACATTATAATTAATTAGATTACGTCGATTTATGAACACCCTCTTCGAATTCTTGTATCTCCACTTCTATATAAAGGGGTGGTCATTTGTTGTTGATCATATCTCATCTCTTGGCTTCGGAGTGTAATGAAAGTAGTAGTTTTAGTTTTTGTAATTCCTTTTTATTTTATAATAAAAATTAGTTTCTTCTTTATAATGTTTTCTATTTTTAGTATGGAGTAGTCTTTAATTTTCGTTCTAGAGAAGAATGGAACTTAACATGATTTAATTGAATTCATTTCAAGCTCTTACTCTTTTATTCAATCGGATCGTTTGAATTATCATGTTCTAAATGCTAAGAATAGATTGATCACCTATTTCTTAGATCATGAGGTTTAATTAGATTTCGGAAGAAATTAATTAGATTAGTTGTCACAGGCCCGTTCGTAAGGTCGAATTTTTCGCCTCCGAGTCCCTGCCTGTGCGGCGTATTCCCCTCCCCTGGGAACACTCAGCCTGTCACTCAACACGCAATAGCGGGAGCCAAGGCCACAAACACTACACTCGTGTTCGGCCGCAATACGCACCATCGAGGTTGACCCCTGCACGTCCAGCAGATCCACCCGTTCGGTGTTGCCCTCAAACAGCGCCCATGATCGATCACCCGTGTCTGGCCACGCACCAGCACTTCGACAGCACTCCCGGCTATCGGCACGCCTTGCCGATAGGCTGTTCCAGGAGTCAAACAGCACCACCACACGCAGCACTGCCCGATCGCCCCACCAGCAACACGCCCGATAGAGATCGTGCCTCTGTCCCTGTTCGTCTCAGCAACCACTGTCGCCTTGTAAACCTCGACCACGACCCGGTACTAAGGTTCCCTGCCTAAAACGATCAGACAACGAACAGAACACAGATATACGCTGGGAAACCCCAACCTTATATTAATACTGTCAATACAAGGAATTACAAGTACTCGACTCCTCTCTCAAGCACTCAAGCTCGAGCTTGTGGACAGCCCCCACAGCCTCGCCCCCAATGTACCCAAAATACAAAGGAAGTCACACAAGGATTACCTGGCCCGAGTAACCCTCCCAGTTGCCAACACCAGCAACCTCACAACGTGCACCTTGGATTCAAGCAAGCGTCTGGAATTCCAGCACTACTCCCAGCCAGCCGGCTGCAGCAACTCCCTCGCTTCTTCCTCTCCAGGTTGCTCACGTTGCACACCGATCAGCAAGTCTCACCACGAGAACAAGTACCCAATCGGCTCCTCTCTTCAGTCCGTCGAAGAGAAGTTACCTTCTCCACGTCTGGCCTAACCCTTATATACTCACGAACTGCTGCTCCAAGATAACTCCGAATCTGCCAGCGTCTTCAACTCCAGAGATCTGCAAGATCCACCGTGTTCAGCAACCTAGACCATCTCCCATCCAGGTTCATCCAACGGCCTCCAAGTTTATCTTCAGCAGTTTGTTGCAACGCCCAATCTGGATAACTGCATATCTTCACCAAGATACTCCAGCACGTCCAGGATGTTTATCCCCAAACCGTCGGCTGCACCGCTGGTCCTCCCGTCGCGCCCGCCGGCTCGACTCCAGCACCGTCCAGACATGGCTCAACCTCCCGCAGCAACTCACCGACCAACTGCCAGCAATGGTTCACCAACATCGCCGTGAACCAGCACCACCGCTTGTGCATGCCCATGCACTGTCGCGTTCACCAGCATCTGCCCGCTGGCACGCCTGCGCGCACACCCGCGCGCGCCCTGCTGGCACGAACAGCAGCGACGCGCGCCATCGTGCGCCCGCGCACGCCCGCGCACCCGCGCGCCCGCGCGCCCGCGCGCTCGCGCAACAACGCGCTCGCGCACCCGCGCTCGCGCAGCAGCGCGCCTGTCGCTCCTTGCGCGTGCAGTAGCGCGCACGACCCCGCGCTCGCCCGCTACAGTGCTCGGTACAGTTTTCCAGCACGGTTCCGCTATTTTGCTTGGTACTAGCGAATGCTCGGCACCCTACGCTGCGTACTCGGCTCGGTAGCTCTGCTCGGTCCACGGTTGCACCACAACCTCGATATGCCGACCCAAACACCGATCAGCAACAACTTGAGGTTTCTTCGAACCCGGACCCGGCATTGCTCGGCACACCATGTACCGACCCAAATGCCGGCACTTGCTGCTGTTCCCGACGCCTTGCTCCACCGGCATGCTCGGTCCTCCAGCAGCATCGTGCAACTCGGTTTGGACTGCAACATAATCACGGGTTAGCCTCGGTGTGTTGTTTCCACCACTCGGATAACCACTGCTATCCCCTTCATGGACGTAGGGAATCCAGGAACAACACCCAAACCCTGGTTCCCGGGACGTCCACGAATCAAGGCTGTAACATTAGTCATCGATAATTCATCATACGACGAGTCTTTTGACTTGTTTGTCGTTGTGGTCGGAAGATACACAACACCGTATGCGGTTGTAAGGCAATTCTTAATGCGTTATTTTGTTGATTAATCAATTATCACCGGGAGGTAGAAATTGAGGCAAAATAATAGA
Source organism: Piper betle (assembly GCA_033002965.1). Taxonomy (NCBI): domain Eukaryota; kingdom Viridiplantae; phylum Streptophyta; class Magnoliopsida; order Piperales; family Piperaceae; genus Piper; species Piper betle. The sequence continues at coordinate 174,334 of JAURVB010013474.1, read as the reverse complement.
AGCATGAAGGAGCAGGAGCCACCATGTCATATAATTATCCTAGATCGACAATCCGAGGGAATAAAAGATAAGAGTAAGATATGATGAAGATTAAAATCATGTTAAGGGAAATTCGACTCTAGAACGAGTTTTATAATTTTGACTTCTCTTTTAATTTAAAGTTAGTATTTAGATTCCGTTAAGTTAATTATTTTTGTTTTGTTCTTAATTTTATTTTCTTTAATTAATTTAAGACAATTCAACTCTCTGTGGGAACGATAATCTGATTTATCATTATATTACTTGTTACGACCATGTATACTTGCATGCTATTAAAATTATTCGAACAAGTTTTTGGCACCGTTGCCGGGGAGACCGAATTTTCTTAATTAATTTAGGATTAGAATTTTGAGTGTTTTTCTTTTCTTTTTAGATTTTAGTGCCTGATTATATTTTTAAAAAAAGGAAAAAATAAACTATATCATTGTCTTCTTCCTTCTATTCTAATTTTGGAACTATGTGACTATTTCCCTTAGGCGCAAAACTTATCAACATGATTGAATAAATATAAATCCTAAAAGTTATTTACGTAATTGAATAAATATTTATCTAGGTAAATAATAAATATATATATATATATTAAATGAATAAAATTTATCATAAAATATTATAATTTTATAATAATTATTATAAATTATATGTCTTATAAATGACGCAAATAATTATTTATTTTGATTGATTCTATTTGATTCAGTTCCAAACCAAAATATTAATATAGAACTCAATTTATCTAAGACCCGACCAAAAATCAAACCAAATTAATTCAAAGCCCAACTAAATTTATAATAATTTTAGTTTGGTTTAATTTGATTTTTAGTTTTTACCCAACAATAGTTAAACGACGAACTTGAGTGAGAGGCTTAATGGGTTTGAAGTTGGGGTCTATCCATGATCTTAGATCATAAATGCAAAGCCCCTTGCCTTATATAAGGGCCTATTTGTGAAGGAGGAAGAGCGTGTGAAAATAATCTAAATCATAGATGATAGATGTAAGCGTGTGCTTTGAAAAAAGGTTGGGAATTTTATTCTAAAAAGAGGGGAAAAAACATGAGAAGTACATATATTTCACATTTAATAATTTAGTTTGTAATAAAATATTGGAGAAAAATATATATTTTTTATAATGATAGAAATATGTTCATGACTATTTTCTTATAAAAAGCATAATAAATTGCAAAAAAGAGGGTAACAATATGAATATTGCTTTCTTTCTAGCCAATATGTACAAAAAATAAAACCAAACACATAAGAGAAATGATAGGATTTTTTTCATACTTATTTTCTTTTATTTATCACTATAACTCTAAAAAAACTTCTAAAATAAAACTACAAATTATTTATTACAATGTGAAAGTGGTATTAAACTATTTAATTTTTAAAGATCATGGAAAATGCTTTTACAATTTAAAGCTCAATTTGCCTTGAAAAAAATTTAAAAGCCCAATTTATGCGTGCACCTCTTCCAAAATATATTAATGGCCCATCTTAAACATTTATTACTCGGAGATAACGTTGTACTATCGACGCCAAACCAGTACTCAAAAGTCATAATGTAGCAAATTTAGAATTGGAGTATTGACATAATATGTAATAAATTATAAGAGAGCAGTGAATTTGTATGTATTTGGAGTTAAATGGACAAAAAAATTATGGAAAATGATGTTCAAATATTTATTTGTAACGCAAAAACAGATCCTCTGTCATCTCTCGTCCCTGTTTTCTATACGTATTAAATATGGCGGTTTTACAACTATTAACATTGTTGCACATTGACAGTTTTAACGTTAAAATGGCTATTAGCACAACTCAAAAATTATAATTTAATTAATTAATTGAAGACAATGAATATATGCCTAGGGGTGGGCATCGGTCGGACAAACATCGGACAAGTTAGTGTCCGTGTCTGTCCGAAATTTTATCGGACAAAACTTGTCCGACCGAATTAATGTCCGATTTGTCCGTCGGGCCCGGACAACGTCCGCGGACGGTCCGAAATTATACCCTAATTATTAACTTTAACCCTACTTATCAACCTAATCCGCCGCCGCCGTCGTCGTCGCCGCCGCCGCCGCCGTCGCCGCCACCGCCACCGCCACCCACCCCCCACCCCCGCAGCCCTCTTCGCCGCCCTCCCCCAACCTCCGCCGCCCTCCCCCGACCTCCGCCGCCCTCTCCCCGGTCGCCGCCCTCCCCCCGGTCACCGCCCTCCCCCGCCCTCCTCCTGCCCTCCTCCCGCCCTCCTGCCCGCCCTCCTCCCCGCCCCTCCTCCTGCCCTCCTCCCCGCCCTCCCCCGCCCTCCGCCGCCCTCCCCCGCCCTCCGCCGCCCTCCCCTTTCCTCCTGTCGGCGCCCTACCCCGACCTCCGCCACCGCCTCGACTCCGCCGCCGCCTACCTCCGCTGCCCCGCCTCCGCCGACTGCCTTTGCCACCGCCTGCCTCCGCCAGACCGCCGCCCTCTGCCTCCGCCAGACCGCCGCCCTCTGCCTCCGCCGGTCCGTGGGCGGCGCGGCAATGGTTTGGACGGGAAGAGAAAACGGCCGGTGGTTTGAGCAATGGCAATATCGTAAATAAGATTTGACTCGAGTCGACTCGACTCCGTCCCGAGTCAATAATAATAACTAACTCAAAATAAATCCTAAAAAAATCCATAAAATAGAAAAAAATTTATAAAATAAAACAAACAATATAAAATCATAACGACATGCTTTATAACTAATAACCCATCCAAATTCCATGTAACGCGTCTTAACGCGGTAAACGACCTAAAATCAATTTTACGATCCACTATATATAAAAATAAAAAAATAACTGGCATATTAACTAAATTACAAGTAGTTTGATATGATTATTAATGCGAATATATAGTTCTAAATTCCTAAATATAAGAGTGACTTTTATCCTTTTTATATGTATGTCATTTTTAGATATTTAAGATATTAAATATCGATTTTATGTATAAATTTAATTAATTTTACTGTATATTTATATTTTAAAATTTTTATAAACTATAATATTAGTCTTATAAATATTAAAGACATTATATTATTGATATAAAATATCGGACATTCGGTCGGTCGTTCGGTCGGACAAAAAAATGTCCATGTTTGGTTTGTTTTAATTCGGTCGAATTCGGTCGGTCAAATTCGGTCGGACATGCTTCGGACGTCGGACGGACGGACAAATTCGGACGTCCGCGCCCACCCCTATATATGCCCCACTACTAATAAAATGAGAGGCGTGGAAAACTGAAGGCCAAGAGGTTCAACCCACAAACCGAACTAGGGTGTTAGTCAAAATGACGAGCCACACTTGAACCAACAAACCAAAGAAAGATCAACCCAAACCTAGACCGAACCATTTGGCGTCCCAAAGGGAAGGCGCCCAAACTGGCTCATTCATATGCCATTTATCCTTGGACTCAAGTAATGATTCATTCACATTTATAACAACAAAATAAAATCGGTGAATAAACAAAAATTAAAATTCGTATAATAAGTTAAATAGTATTATTCTAGTTCAAATAATACAGTTTAGAGTATTTCAATACTCAATTAAAGTGTTCTCCAGATTCCCTCACAAAGTAAACCAAAACCAACAAATCACGTATAGCCCTAACTAGTATGTATGTGAAGGTTACAATGTTGTTCGTCCATGCCACCGCCCATCTAAACACAGCTCGACAAACTTTTATATATATATATATATTATTGTAAAACCTGTGACTCGAGTCAGGGTTTTACGTTACCGAACCAGTCAATTTGACTGTTGGTTCGAGTCGAGTCAGTTTCATGAACCGCATGCTGAGTCGAAGCCAACCGTGAGTTATGAGCGATGAGAGTCAGGTGTACCTGAATATATAATGATAACATCGAGAAGATGGTGAGAAATAAGTTATTAGAATATATGAAAGTATGCAGTATTTTTTTTCTTTTTATATGTTTGATCGTAGAAATAGTTTTATGCCGAATAACACATTAAGACGCGTTGGATTATATTCGGGTGGGTTATTAGTTATAGAGCATGCCATTTGGATGTTGTTGTGTTTGTTTTATTTTATGGGATTTTTTTCATATTTTTCTAGATTTTTTTAGAATTTATTACGAACTAGTTATTATTTTGACTCGAGTCAGAATCGGGTCAATACTTATTTACGATTTTACCATTGGAGTATTTCACCTCCTTTCCCGACACTTCCCTACCCAAACCCTACTGCCGCCTTGTGCTCGTTGCCGACGTCACACTGCCGCCGATTGTCGCCCCCCGCCTTGTTGTGCCGTCACCGTGCTGCCCTGACCAACCCCAGCCACCGTCTCGCCGCCACGACACCGAAATCGCCCCATGAGCTGCGATACTCTCCTTGTCGATTCACCGCCGTTCGGGCCACGCCGCCGCCGCCGCCATGACCTCGACGACCACCCCCTTGACCTCCCCGACGTTTCCCCCTTACCTAGCACCGCCGTCGAAGTTGGCTGTGGGCCTGATCGGAACAACCGACCGCCCCAACCGAACTTGATGCCGCCGCCGGAGGTCATCGCCACCGCGGCCGCCGCCGGAGGTCATCGCCACCGCGGCCGCCGCCGGAGGTCATCGCCACCACGGCCGCCGCCGAGGTCATCGCCACCGCGGCCGCCCTTGCCGTCACCACCATTGAAACAAGCTCGCCGAGCCGGTGCTAACCTTACCCCCGATTGCCCCATCGGAAAACCGCCGAAAGTCGCCGAAAAATTGGATTCACTGAAATTCGTCGGAAATCACCTGATCTTTTGCCAAATCCCCCGATTGAACCCTATCGAACTTCGGATGCCAAAGGGTGCTGATTTCGAGTTACGAATTACACGATGTATAATTTATTTTAACTTAATTATTGAAAAGTATTGATTATTAGATTTGCATGCTAAGATTGGTGAATTGCGTGTTATAATTATATGTAGAAATGTAGAATTGATTAAAGATAAAATATGAAATTTGTTTGATTGAGCGGTGTTAAAAATAGAGGCTAAGAAACTAATTAGGGTAACTAGGTAATGATCATGATCTAATGCAAACTAACCAAAGTAGATTTGCTAGAATTGATATAGGTTGATGTGTGTTGATTGATGCGTGATGGATGTATGTGTCATATAGGATGTATGACTGCATCATGAGCGGGCGTTAGTATTTAGTTTCGATGTGTAGGTATGGAGTAGGAGCTCGTTGCCTAGGCACGAGGACACGCTTGGAGCTTCTACCAGGTCCGTTTAGGACTCGTTCTCTATTTTTATGCTACTCTATTGTGTATTTGATTTATCATGTTCAGGATGAGTTAAGTGGCATTTTATCGAATCCCACTTAACTCGGGCCATTTAGCCAATGATTTTTCAGATTAATAACCCTCGAGGATGAGATCCCTCGAGTTTGTTTTCGAACTTCAGATCCAGCTCACGATGCCTTTGGGCCTATTGTATAAATCCCAACTTAAACCTACATATATGTATATTTTTCATGTTTTCAGTGAGAGATTGAATGAGGGAAATCCGACTACCGTGTTACCCGAGCGGGCACGTGTGAGTCGATAGTGGGCTCTGGAATGGTGTGCAGGTCGTTTCATTCCCGAGGGATCCTGACAACTCCACCTTTGAGTTCCTCAAACCCGGAGAAGTGTGGAGGTTCACGGGTACTGCAATGCAACGCATGTCTAGACTTATGGTTTCAAAGGGTACTAAAGGCGACTGCCTGAGAGTGCTCGGCCTTCGTGCTCAAGGCCAGGAGTAATATGGAAGGTGTAGAGGGCGAAAAGGAATGAGATTTGATGCGAGAAGCGATAGAGAAATGGCTAAGGTATGAGAATGAGAAAGAAAGGGGACGCTGTCGACCCGAGGGCGACGGCTCCCATATGTGCCCTGATGAGAGTTCTTGAGGAAGTATATGGTTTTCATTCAACAAGAGAGTTTGCTCTCCTGTGCCAGACTTGATATTAGTTATTTTCTGGGCCGGTAACACTTATTACTGACGGTTTTTTATATATATGTAGGTGAGGAATGCGAGCAATGAAAGCTGTCGGGACTGTGGAGGAGTAGCACATAACCGCGCACATATGTACCTGCCGCGTGTAATGTATAATGATGGTGTGTTAATGCTGTGTGAATGATAATTAGAATATTTTTGTCTTGATAAATTTCTTCTTATGAGACGAGCGGATAATTGTGAATGAGTAGGGAGCCTTAGAGTTCAGACTCGGCTTAGATGAAACGAAAGAGATAATGACTGAATGTCATAGTAGATTGTTATGTTTTATCGTATTTTGATAAAATATTTATATACCCTAGTTGTGGACAGGTTGGCCCCTATTGCACTTTTAAGGGAGATTCTGTCCGTTTTTTGTAAATATTAATAAATTTTATTTAAATTTCTTGCTTGTTGAATAATTTTGTTTTGCTTGCATATCATCACATGCACGTAGGACTCTCTTAGAACCCAATAATTCCCATTCATGCATCTCATGGTTGCATCCACATCTTAAGACATCGAGGGCAGATCCGGGTCGGCTTAACCGAACCAGTACATTAGCGAACGGTTCAGTCACTGGTGACATTTTTAGGTCTACACACACACACGAACAACAACAGTGCTGTATATATATATGTCTGTATATATACATGTACACAAGCATACGCATACACATGTGACACGCCACTCGATTAAATCCAACGCTGGCTGTGCAACTGCCCGCCTCACAGTGCACACACCCCACCATGCCACGCCGCCTTGACCCCCATCCCAGCCTGTCAACCGCACCCCCTCCATTCCACTCCGGCCACCCTGCCAATAGCCGTGCCCCCTGCCCATGTCCCCGCTTGCAGTGGCGCCCCCCCCCACTCCTAGGGGTGTCGTTGTCCCCCTGCCATTTTCCAATTGTCGGCAGTGGCAGCGGCAACAACACTGGCCATGGGGCAACTAGCGGTGAGGTTGCCGGCGGTGACGCAACAAAACTAAGGTTGGGGGGTGGGGAGATAATGGAAAGGGCAATAACAATTTCGTAATAAAAACTTGACCTGCTCCCTACTCGTATTAATATTATGAAATAATTTTTTTAAAAAAATTAAAATAAAATACCATAAAATAAAAACTTGACTCGCTCCTAACTCGAGTCAATATTATGAAATAAATTTTAAACAAAATAAAATAATTTCTTAATAAAACTTTGACTCGCTCTTCGACTCGAGTAAATATTACAAAATAAATTTTAAAAAATTAAAAATAAAATACTATAAGATAAAATAAATTTAAAAATTTTTAAATTTATTTTATCTTATAGTATTTTATTTTTAATTTTTTTAAAATTTTATTTTATAATATTAACTTGAGTAGGGAGTGAGTTAAGTTTTTATTTTATGGTATTTTATTTTATTTTTTTAAAAAATTTTTTTAATACTGACTTGAGTTGGGAGTGAGCCAAGTTTTTATTTTATGGTATTTTATTTTTGAAAATTTTTTAAAAATTTATTTCTTAATATTGACGATAGTTGGGAGCGAGTCAAATTTTTATTATAAAATTCCCATCGCCTTTTCCTTTCCCTGCCACCTCTATTTTGTTGCGCCACTATTGGCGACCTCGCTGCCGGCTACTCACTGGCCAATGTTGTTGCCGCTGCCAATAGTCGAAAAACGGCAGGCGGGGGTGGGGCAACAACGCTGCGGGGAGAGGGAGAGCCGTGGTTGCGGGCGGGGACGAGGGTGGCAGGGAACGCAGGGGGGTGGTCTGCAGCTGTGGGCAGGCGAGGGATGGCGGAGGGAGGGTGGCTGCGGCTGTGGATGGGGCGGGGCCGCAGCACACTGTGAGGATGGGCATTGAATCTAGAGGTTGTACCGGTATGCGCGGCCTGTGCACTTCAAAATAGGCAGCCCATACCAGTGCTGCTATATATATATATATATATATATATATATATATATATTTATAAAACCACGTTAGAGTCTAACACATAAACACATACTCCAAGCTGGAAAATGAGTCATCAAGATTCATGAACATATCTAATACAAGAGGCATCACATATATGTACATAGGTGCTAATAGCCGCATGAATTTGTTCTGATCACATTTAGAGAGAATATAGAGTTTAATTTTGATGTTTTTTTTACTTAATTAATGATCGGAGATAGTGAAGAGGAATGAAAAGGTGAGCGGGCTCAGGGAAAAAATTATTGAAGATTCAGAGAACAATTAGATTTGAAAATTTTACAAATAATAATAATTAATCTATCATGCATAAAGAGATGAGCTAGTTTGAAAAAAGAGGAAATACATCTTACTTTTGTATTTGATATTGGAATCCTAATTTGACCAATTTTTTGTTCAAAAACAGATGGACAACAGAAAACAAATCTCCCACCACAATATTCCTCCTCCCCCCACCACCTAGTACAACCCTGAGTATGATTGATATCTCTATTACTAATTGATATCTCTATTAGAATGATAGAAGAGAGATAGATATATGTTAATATTATGTATGTGATATTGATGATGATTTTCGTGTATACATAAACAAGTGTGTAATTTTCAAACTTAAGACGTTAGTTTATTACAAGATGGGTAAGCCATGAGATCTCTTGGGGGATCAGATCTCGTATTGCCCCTCGTTGGATACAGCGAGGTCACAGCTTCAATCATTGAAATATATTTCCCACAGGTCACCAAGCCAGTCCCAACTCGACGCCCCACATTCACATTATTTGGTTGTTGGCTACTAACCTTCACAAGCGCATGATTCTGACACAATTATGTTTTTATTCATACCAAGCGCCAACCCAACCAAATACCACATATAAGAAGCGATAATCATTAATAGAAAACGGTGTCCGATCCAAACTTATTATTTTGTATACATACACATATATAACGTTAAACCAAACGTCCATTAACTCCCATGCAGATCAGAAAAGCAGGGCATAACCTTAAGCAAACAATAAAAAAGTAAGAACTGAATCAACATTAGATCAATGTGGTATGGGATCAGGAAGAATACCCGGGAAATCTGGCACAAATGATTGATTAGAGTCTTGCATGCCGCTAATTCATAAGTTAATACAAAAAAGTTGATAACGGCGCCGCTCGCCGGAGCAGCGGCAGGCCAGACCAGTTGGTCGGAGCACCGCCGGTTGTCTCCAGACCAGCATGCTTTTGGGCTCTTCTTTTATTTTTTTGCAGAGCAGCTTTTGGTTTCTTTGTTTGCTCGACAACAAGTATATTAAATAAATGCGTCCAATGGGCGCTGGTCAAAACCACCGCAACGTGGTTGAGGAAATCACTCGGACACGTCTGACGCCGATGGACGCCGTCTTTGTTAGTATTGGTTCAACTTCCCCACGTGAAGAATGGCCGATGAGTAATATTTACTAACGAAAACCCATCTGGCTTCATGTGTCCCTCTCCCAGACGTTGCCTTTTAGGTGCATCGCATTTTCAATATGTATGCATTAATTAAGTGTATAAATATTGATTATATTATTTACCAATATTTTCCTTTTTACCATACAATTTGCAAATGAGGATGTTCAATGAAGCTCTGAAGGGGTTCGTTTTTTTATCTGTCAGTCACCGCCATTCTTTCCATTCCTGCTCAAAAAGAGGCATGCATGAAACCCAAAACACTGGCCCCAGGCCCCCAACAAAGTCAAGTCACTGGTGTGTTGGTTGTTACTTTGGAACAAAAACAAAAGGTCACAGGTGGGTTGGCATGGTCTAATGGTGTGTATATACCCTCAATCGAATCAACACCATTTCGGCGGACATCACGCTGCTGGTTATATACTGCTTGTAATTGTTTTTTTATCTGTAACAATTTGCGACATGGTAAAAATAAATGCCCACTGCGTCATCTCCTCTTAACACTTACGTTGTAAAAGTGAAATGTCCGTGATCATCATTTGTGTGTACGTTAACGGCCAAATATGTAACCGTCACTCTGTCATTTTACAGATCCGCTAAGGTTTTTCTTGATTTTGACATCTATATTCTCACGTGTATAATAATATGTCATTCTTTAAAAAATACCTGTAAATCTTACTTTATCATATTGTTACATTTTAGTTTTTTTGGTTTCTTTTATTATTATTGTTTATCAATGAGACTTTTGTAAATATTGTTTGACTTTTGTTGCATTTGATTTTTTTAGTTTCTTCGACTATTATTGTTTATTAATTATAAAAAAGAAAAATTAGGGAGAATATTTTCAGACATTACCAAAAAGTTGAAAAATCAGATCTAATTACAATAAAAAATAAAAAATAAAAAATTATCCAAACTACCTTCACTTAAATAAAAAATAGATTTTAACAATTTTTTAAAAAAATTATAACTCTTCAGCCAAGGAGTGGCCAACTTGGCCAGCCGGCCGGCCACTCATGAGTTAAAAAAAATTCTTATTTTTTATTTTGATTATTTTATTATAAAATCAAACTAATAGTAGCTTATCATTATAATAAAACTTCTTTTTCTTATAATTGGCTTTAATTCCTCCACCACATTGCAAAATAGCCTCACGTTTAATAACAATTTTTTTCACCATCTGATAATATGAAAAAACAATTTATATTTTATCGTAAAAACTTGATATGGTTTATATATAATTATTAAAATTAAAAGTATATGAATCTTATATTGGTATTGGTTGAGCTTGCCACCAACTCCGGTTCAAATCCCGGCCTTTTTCTTGTTGTCCATATAAGGCGTATAACCCGGACAACCCAATTAAACTTTTTCTTGTTGCCCATTGATATCGAAATTACTATTTCAGTTTTATGGGTTGACGCAAACCCAATTAAACTAAACTCGTAAGAAAAAAGGGTCCAAAATATTATGGTTTCTGCAGTATTGGACGGGTTTGTTAAAAACCCGGTAAAAAACCCCGGTTCAGTTTACCGTGGTGAGTGCGCGGGACTGGATCGGATTTCACTTTGGTACCACTAAAGTTCGAGTCGGACTGGCCAGTTTATTTTTTAAAACTATGATCCGAGTCCTTCTTATTTGATTTTTTTACTGAAAAACACTTCATAACTTTGTAAAATAACGCGAGTTTTTCATTCACTGCACAATTATTGATAGACATTAAATATTTTTTTCTGGGAAAAATTAAGATATAATTGACCTCGTATATCTTTATATATTATATATATATATATATATATATGAAATACGCATTTGATATTTAATTTAAACCTTTTTTATTAGGCCTCATATAATGAGGTCAATATTTATAAAAAATAGAATGCATAAGTAAGAGGTTAATAAAATTTTATTTTTGAAATCAATATACCCCGTTTTTTTAAAATGTACTTGTTTAGTGATATTTTAAAATTATTTTTTATTATAATTACTTTGATAATTTAAATAAAAAATTATAAATACTCTTATTATTTATTTATATAAATTTTGAGTCGTAAAGCCAACTAAATTACTCCAAATAAAAAATATTTTACATATGTCATATGAGGTGTAATATATATATATATATATATATATATATAAGATCTTATTTTTATGCTTTGAAAGCAAGCAATAAATGAAATCTCTAACGTTAATTTACACTACTCTTTCTTCATTAATGAAATCTCGTATACAAGTTTTTTTATTACTACCAGGTCACACAGCAAACGCTTACCATGTCTTAGAAACTTTGTTATATCTACATGTGCGTGTGCATTATTAGTAATTTTTATTTTTATTTTTCACTTAGATGGGAAATTGCCTGGCTTGCCATCAACGTCCCTCACTAAGAAAGTTGGATATATGGTCAAAAAATTATTAGCATGCAATGTCCGAGTCCGATTGGCAGCTGTAACCAAGTCGGATATGCACAGTCTATTATTATTTTGCGCATTTATCGCATAGACTATACAGTCCCGGCAGCACATCTGGCAAGTGTGCGAGTCCAGGCTGGCAATTGGGGCATGATTGGATGTGGGTCCCACACTTTCTCTGGCACCCACATGTGTCCCTAAACCCCATGACCCCCTCATTTTCCCCCTATTTACAGCCTCCTCCTTTCCCTGAACCTATATTATACAAACTTACAAACTAAGAATATGCAGCAACCTTCACCTACTTAATCAACATTTATTTATTCTGAAGTCTTACATGTGTTTATACTACTAAATTAGTCGCCGCGTTGAAAAAAATTATACCACAATCCCCAATGTACAAGACATTACCTTACCTTGTATTAATACAACTAAGTTTTATAATTACAATACAGTGGCTTGGATTACATATAATTAACCAAAACACAATTTTTAAAACATGAAATTAGGCAGGATTCAAAATGGCCGCTTCACCAATTTTAACCAGGAATGTAGGCATGCTTGGATTATTATGATTATTGGTTAGTAACGTAATTAAAGGGCCTTAATTATTCCTTTCCATCCTTAATTATATGTGGCTGGTTTCCTTTTCTTTCTTTCTTTCTTCCACCTTCCTTTCCTTTCATTTTTTTCTCTGTTTTCCGTTTTACTTGGCTTCTGCCACTTCACATGTCTGGTTCTCTTGGTTCTCATATAAACAATCACCAAGTTCATTGGCTTCCTCCTCTGCACCTCCCCTGCCTCCATCCCCCTACTGAACTTCTTCTTCTTCTTCTCCGCCTTCGTCTTGGCCTTGACTGATGTGCAGGTACATGTAGGAGGCGGTGTACATGCCTGGCGGTGTTGTGTGTTGTAGCAGTTGAAAAGGGGAAGGCTGCTACTGATGAAGGGGCTTGTAAGTATGTTCAATTACGAGTGTGTTGATTCTAAGGCTTGTTCTGCCGGCGATCCTCATGCTTGCCAGTTTTTAGCTTCTGGGCTTGCCTGTTCCCGCTGTTTTCGTTTGTTGGCATATATTGACATTGGTCACGCTGTATTTTTTGGGGCCAATTTTTGCGTTTGTTTTCTGGTTTTTTGTCTGATGTTTGTGCTTGATGAGATGATTTCTCATGAATGTTTCTATGTGATGGAGATGTTGTCGGTTTGGGTATAAGATTGCATGCCATTCTCCTTTTAGCGACTGTTCAACTTCCCCCCCTCCCGGAGCATCCAATGTAGAATTCTGGCCTCCCCATAATTGTTTCCGCCGCGTGGTTTCACTGCTACTGTGTCCTTTACAGAGATCAATTTTTATTTCTATTGTCAAAAGTTTACCCATCGATCTTAACATTGTCATGTTTTGTGCTTGTATTTCCCAATTTCCACATTTTACCTGGGTGTTTCCGGATCCTTACTACCTTTCTGGACCTTTCCATGAGTGTGAATGAATTGGTTGGCTTTCTTCTTTTGATTAGTTTATTTGATCTTGATACATAGTCAATGTTCTATGCAAGAATCCAGTGGCTCTTTAATGTTTCTGGAGACAATGTAATCATTTCTAATTTGCTTTTCACATAGCCGTGGCTACAATGAAATTCTTCAGCACCACACTGATGTGAATGTCTAAATCTTTTTACCAGCATTGTTGTATCAAGTGAACTCATCTAACCGGCAGTCTCTTACCCTTCCTGTGTATTGAATATATCAGGTTTGTATCGTCCTATGCGTAGTACTTAGTGTGATAGTCACCAAAGGAAAGAGTGATGACACCTGCAAATTCAGTAGCAGTTTGAGCTTAGCTCCCAGACCTCACAGTGTTTCGATCTTGGAGTTTGGAGCAGTAGGCGATGGCAAGACTCTCAACACGCTTGCCTTCCAAAATGCTATGTACTATGTCAAATCATTTTCTGATAAGGGAGGGCACAGCTATACGTTCCAACAGGCAGATGGCTTACTGGAAGCTTCAACCTCACCAGCCACCTCACCCTGTTTTTGGACAGAGATGCTATTATACTTGGATCGCAGGTTTGTTATGTACATACATTTCCAGTACTGGCATTTCTAATTTCTTTACTTCTAAGAATAATTGAATAGAAGAGTTACAACTGAGAATTCAACTTAACCTGCTTCTAAGTTGGAATTTTCTTATTAGTGAGTGACAAGAACTCTGCTTTTATAAAGCATCTTCTATTCATATGAAGACGTTTGATTAGAAAGCAGATACAGGGAAGTATCTACCGTTCTTGGTGATACTAGCCACAATGTAACACAATAATTCGGCAAGTGCCACTTAAAATATCATTTTCTTTATGATTACACTTGGTCAATTAGATGTAAATCGAAGTTCTAAAAAATAGAATTTAATATTACTGTTCCAGTTTTAAATTTTAATTGTTCTTCAGGACTCTTTGCAATGGCCGCTTGTTGAACCATTGCCATCTTATGGCCGAGGTTTAGAGCTCCCTGGTGGAAGGCATCGTAGCTTGATCAATGGCCGTTTGCTAAAAGATGTGGTTATTACAGGCAAGATTATAGAACTACATGTTATCAAAAGTTAGTTACTTTTCTTTACAGTGTACTATATAGCTAACCAGTTTAGGTTTTGACTGATTCAATTATCTTTTTTTGTACGCATGTTTGACTGATTGTCATTCTGAACCACAGGGGATAATGGAACAATTGATGGCCAGGGATCTATATGGTGGGATTGGCTTCAATCTCATTCTATGAACTACAGTCGTCCCCACCTTTTGGAACTTGAAAGTTGTGAAAATGTCTTAATATCAAATTTGACTTTTCTCAATCCCTTCATGGACCATCCATCCTGTATATAGCAGGTAGTCTTTGAAATGTTATTCAGTCGGTGGCTTTTTAAACTTTCTTTTGTTTGTGCTTAGTTTTGTAATATTCAAAACATAATGCAGTAACGTGCAGATACAGAATGTGACAATTCGGGTTTCACCTGATTCTTCATATACAGATGGTATTGTACCAGGTGAGAACAATCAGATTAGCCTTTTGTTTTTTCCTTCGCCTGTTTGATATGCACCCTCATATAAAATACCCATTCATATGGCCTGCCTATCATGTAGAAAGATTTGAACATTTTCAATTTAAATTATTGTGTCAAGATAAGACTAGATGGAGTTGTCAAATCATGCACGCATCCATACTCTTCTGTATGTATTTGCATGTTATAATAACCTATTCAATCTGGAAGATTAATGTTAAATGAGAATAATTTCAGGTCAGATCTTCCTAAGATAAATAAGTCTATAGTTGCTTATCTCATTTGGCGGTAACTAAGATATGAAAATGCTTTGTAAAGCGGAAATTGATTAGGCCAAATTGATGGAATTGTTTTATATGTTCCCAAAATGACTGTTCGAGGCCTTTTCCAGCTATGAAAGTGGTCCATGAACATTATTTTCTCAATAATATTTTCAACTCTCTCTGTTGAGACTTTTTTACTGCGCACACAATATTTCTGCCCCTTACCCTTGCGTACTGGATATGTGAAACGTTTAATTTGTTTTTGGCTCCTAACTACGTGTCATTTAGATGGATTTTGAGTGTGTTGGATGTTTTCTTTTCTTGAACTGCGGATCTAGCTCGTAAGTTAATGTTGCATTTTTTTTAACAGATTCCTGTTCTAGTGTTTGCATTGAGGATTGCTACATTCAGGTAGGAAATGACGCAATAGCTTTCAAGAGTGGATGGGATGAGTATGGAATATCATATAAAAAACCTACCTCAGATGTTTACATCAGTACGGTACAACTACTCGCTTCCGCTGGTTCTGCCCTTGCATTTGGAAGTGAGATGTCAGGAGGCGTTTCAAATGTCAGAGCAAGTGACATTCACATATACAATTCCTTTACGGGAATCAAACTTAAAACTATTACAGGAAGAGGTGGATACATTGAAAAAGTGGTAGTATCAGATGTGCAAATGGAAAATGTGGCTGTTGCTCTTGGTGCTTCGGGTCATTATGGCAAGCATCCAGATGATCATTACGATCCATATGCGTATCCAAGGGTAAATGGTATTACATTAAAAAACGTTATTGGCAGGAATATAACTGCTGCTGGGAATCTCAATGGAATCCAAGAGGCCCCATTCACCGGAATTTGTCTATCAAATATTTTGCTGTCGGTCAATTCAGATCCATCTTCTTCTTGGGTTTGTTCAGCTGTGGAGGGGTTTTCTCAGTCAGTATTTCCCGAGCCTTGTCCCAACTTGCAGAATTCCTCAGATTATTCAGCTTGTTATTCGGTTCTCTACTCTGGTAATGGTCAAGCACAAGTTTTGTGAGATGATCCTCTGTTCTATAATTATATACCCATATGATTCAATCCGCCGTTGTTCTACTCAGTCCTATTTTCATCTGAATGATCCAACCACCCCCCATTCATCAGGACAATATCCATTTCAGCATCCAATAAAATCCATCAGTTCAACCTTTTCTTCTTCTCTGGTTTCATATACATCGAGTGGCTGGATTACTTGTACAGGCACATTTCTTTCATTCATGTGTGGAAAAAAAGAAAGTTTTGGTAGTGTTGGAAAACTCCTATAGTCAATTGATTTCAAAGAAAAGTTACTGTTTTTTGTTCATTTTTATTGCTTTGTATATCGATAATAGAGTTGGGTGGATTGAGGATGGCCTTTTGTGAGAGGTGAGAAATGCAGAATTCATTTTGTACATTCAGTTGCATTCCAATTGTCAGATACCTTCTCTCATTCTGTTTATTACAGTTCATACTTGGTTGCATTCCAATTGTCAGATATTTTCTTGCATTCTGTTTAATACAGTTTCATACTTTCCGACAGACTTTTTTTTTGCTTTATTTTTAAAAAAAGACATTTTATTCATTTTCTAATTAGTTAGCAAACCACGAGCCAATTTGGTCATCATTGAATGATCAAAGCTACCTGTGAAAGTGTTGTAGGTGTGTTTGGTCATGCATATTATATATGTTCATTTGCCGGTATTAATAATAATAATAATGATAATAATAATAAATAAAATAAAATTTTTTAAAAAAACTTGGGTGGTCAATGGTGATGAAGCCTTTATGTTGGTAGAAGGCGATGACGGTGAAACGGGCTACAAAAGGGAGGATGAAACAGAGAAAGAGGTGGCAGCAAAGTAGTCTAATTCAGGGGGCATGCTCTTTTTGTCAGCTAACACAACCATCTTTGAGCTATGAAAATGGACGATACCGACTGTTGCCTTTGGATTCGACGTTGAAGGGACTCATGTGCTTCTGTCAGGGGTCTTTCTTATCTTGATTAGATGTGGGGAAATTTTTGACAGGTCTCCATGATTGGCATGTTGATGCTCTTTGATTGGGATTCTGGGGAGCTCTTCGGAAAACAACTCATTCCGACGAAACAGGTTGTTTATTCATTATTGAAACTTGCTCGTTGGACAGCATTTGTTTAACAGTGTTTAGCTGGTAATAGGTCCGTATCTAGGACACTGCCATGCTAAAGTGGTTTCATGTAAAAAAGGATCCAATGCACCATAAAATCTCATCAATCAACAGTTTTTATTGCGTTTAAATTAAAACTGTGATATGTCTTGCTCATTTAGATCAAGCACACACTCTCTTAGTCGCTAAACATCATAAGCGTTGAAATCACATGTACGCCTGCTCCCTGAAGTTAAGGCATTATTAGGCCTTCGGTCATCACGCCAGAGCATTTATATTAAGATTTTGTTTTTGTTCGACGAGCATGTATAATAAATAAGATAAGATCTTGGGGACTTGACTAATCCGAAAATTCGAATGTTCCCATTCTCTAATCAATCCACGTCTTCTCATTCGCGCGTTGATATCCACCTCTAAAAATTATGAGATCAAACCGCAAGTCACCGCCCAATTTGAGCTCTGATTAACCAAAATGACAAGCAAACAATTAATAGAGAAAGTACCCGCGATGAAATGAATGAACCAATGTGAAGCTTGAAAACACATGAGCTTATAAACAAATTAAACGGAGGAACACGTATAGCGAAGCAGTCGATACGCCGGGGGTGAGGTGGAGGTCGCGAGTCAGATCGTACGTATCAGGGGAGGGGGGCCAGAGAGTCCAGAGCCGTGCCAAAAAAAAAAAAGGCCCCGAGTTAGAGATGAAGATGGAAGGAGAGATCCAAATTGGGGAGCACATGGGTGGGGCGGGGCCACAAGTCTGTACGTTCTATCTATATTATCTTTGCCTTCAATGCCAACACCCTTGACCAAGGCTCGTCTTTAGGAGTTACGACATCCCATGTGCCGCTTCTTCGAGCATCCCCTTCCTTTGTTTTGTCGCCGTCCCCATGCCTACCAATGGTCCTCATGTGCCTTCTCTGCAACTCCGTCCTCCGATCGACTCCATCTTAGGCTATTATTTTCTTTTCTTGTAAAATAGAATCAACTTTGTAATTGGTTGTAATTTTAATCAAGCGAGCGTCAATATACACAATGGGTTTTCAAGTTTTGGTAATTTGATTCGTTCGGAAATTCAAATGGGTTATATATGAAATCTTGTCGATTGGAATTAGTTATAAATGAAAGTTCGACCTGCAAAGTCAAAAATTAGTGGAGATTGGTCAGTTTTTTGTCAAAACAACATGCCGTTATCGTTCAACAACTCGTTTAGCTCTCGTGCCCGACTTCATTGCTCTAGAGCGGGTGTCGACTCCAATTTGACTCCCAAGGCAGGCATATCACGTCTACACAAATTTACCTCCATAAACGAACACCTTAGTACAAAATTCATTATAAAAACTCTAATAGAACATAGGATCGACGGTCTTAAACAAAAATAATTAATTATAATAATAACAATAGCTTTCAGTTTATGGACACTTGCATTTCGAACCTTGGTAAGGCATAAACATTTAGACTTCCATATACAGCCCATGTTGTAATTGGTCCCATTATTTTTTTAAAATATATATGTACCTGTCTTATGATCATTTGATTAAAGATTTCCATCGGCCGAAAATGCTGTTTTTCAGGGCCAAAACTTCCTTAAAAACGTAGTTCATGGATCTCCATCATTCACCTGTGGCGGAGCCCAGGCCCAAAAGTATCGTGTTGGCGTCCTGTCCGAGAATCAGCTCTAGCGGTTCGAGCCCAGTGAGAACCCAATGAGCATCAGTCATTGTGTGTTCAGGTCTACTCAAAGTTAGTTTTTAGTGATTTATATCTGTTTCTGTTGATTGAAAAAATAAATTAAAAAAAAATCAGGAATCTCAACAACTCACCTAATTTTTAGATTATGCGTCATTCAACCCACACCAACGCTACAACCGATATGGGTTCACTAAATGAACTCATTTTTATTTTTTGAGCGCCAACTAACTCATTTGCTTTGAACCTAGTCTTAAAGTTTAGTGTAAATAGCACTTCATTATAAAAGAGAGAGGATCAGAGTAAAATAATCCTAGTTGAGTGCTGGTCGATGCGGTTGCTGTGATAAAGAGGAATATATATGTGACATCGATAACGGTGGATAATTTTGACCATCATTGTATGAAAGCTCATTGTTGTAAACATCAGAATCGGAATTAGAATCGATTTTTGAGGGAATCGGAGTCGGAATTGAAATCAGAATCCGTCTAAATCAGAATCCGTCTAAATCAGAAAAGAATCGGTTCAGTTGAATCAGTTTAAATCGGTCAAAATTGGTCATATATAATAATTTGAAAACTCGTAACATAAATATATAAAAATTAAATATTGATATCATTTTATTATTATTGTGTGTATTATATTTTTTTGATATTTTTGGATTTTTAAAAATTATTTTTAATTAATTATTATTTTTTACTCGAGTCGAATTCGAGTCAACTTTTAATTACGAGAATACTACTCTTGCTCTTCACCCCCGCCATCCCCGCCTTGCCTCCCCCCACCGGCCCTATCATGCCCAGACTCCCCCTGCAGGCCCCGCCTTGCTCGAATTCCCCTCGATCCCCAGCCCCGCCCCATCCCCCTCTTTATACATCTGCCCCACCCCGTCACCTTAGTCCTGTCGGCCCCGATCCATCCCCCTGCCAGCCCCACCTCCCCTCCGGCCCCGCCTGCCTTGCTGGAGTGAAGGGGCGACAGTGGCGGCAAAAGGAGAGAGGGGTATTTTTATTATTATAAATTTTAAATTCTCATTTTGTTTATGCATAAATAATTTATATAATATAAAATTAAGAGTTTTTTAATAATTTACCCAAAATTAATTCTACCCCAAATTTCAATTAAATTCTGCCCAATATAATTTAAATTGGCTAATTTTAAATAAAATCGGCCAATTTTTCGAACGGTGTAAAAACTCTTTATTTGCAACACGTGATAATGAAATACTGACGTATATTGTAGGCTATGTTGACTTGTTCAAACTTCATCTTGATTGATTGATGATATATATATATATATATATATATATATATATATGTATATATAATGATTATAACATCCACATGGATTTTTTATCAAGAGACCACCTAATCAGTTTTGAATATATTTTTACTTCATTTTTGTAAGACAAATATTGGCTCATAGAACCAAAACTTGGTTGATTAGGTGAAATCTTATCGGACAAAGTCTTCCTTTCTAATAAATGAAGACGGTTGGTAGTTGACTTCTTCTCCCACACAGTGCCAAGTAGAATAATACACAAATGCATCGAGCTGATGAGGAAGAATGGTTTTTTTTTCTTTTTCTTTTTTAATTAAGCAAAACACGCCATCTCAATTGACCAAGTTCATATGAATCCTCATATTCCAATCTCTAAGCTTCAGCCATTTGTCAGATTTGATTTGAAAACAAGGACATGGGCACCACGAAGTCTTCATCTACTAAGCTTGTTCATTCTTAGTGTTAGGATGGATAAGAATAGTAATTAGAACCCACCAACCAAACTAAGTTTGTCTATAAATAATCACCATCTCCACTCTCCCCCAGCACACAACATCTTTCTTCTTGATTCTCTAAGCTAATTTCGTCACCATTAATCCTTCCTATTCCAACCATGGTTGCCGGTAGCTTTTCCGACGAATTAGTGTCCCCCGTTGCAGCTTCGAGGCTGTGGAAAGCAAACATCCAAGACGGTAATGTCCTCATCCCTAAGCTTATGCCCGAGGTGGTAGCCAGTATTGAAGTTCTCCATGGAGACGGTGGCGTTGGCACGGTCAAGAAATTCACTTTCACTGACGGTTAGTTCTCCAATCTAATCTCTTCTTAGACTGTACACGTATTAATATCATTGATCATACCGAACAGAGTTCATATTAACTTAGGGCCGAAATGATATTGATCGAATCGTCTTATATATGCCAACAGTTATAAAGGCCTTCTCCTATGTGACGGACAAGCTCGTGGAGGTGGACGATGAAAAAGACGTTCAAAATCGAAGTTTTGGAAGGTGGGTGGATTGGAGTGAGATTGAAAAGCTACTCATTCACCGTCACCCTTGAGTCGACCAGTGAGGGAGGGTGCAAGGCCAAGCTCCTGGTGGAGTATGACACCCTTGATGACACCCCATTGTCTGATGAAGAAGCCAAGGGCCTCAAAGAAGGCATCCTAGGCATGCACAAGGCCCTTGAGGGACACCTTCTTGCCAACCCGGATGCATATGTGTAGATCATCAATGGTGTGCACTGCTTTTTAATTGTGTGAGGTTTACGATTTGAGGTTTGGAAGCATCTAAGCTCTGAATAAATGGGTGCAATAATAAGGATATATATAGTGATCAAAGATGTTGTGATGTTTGTACCGCTTAATTCATCGATATATGACAAGTTTTTTCTATACGATGTTGTTTCAAGATATGTGATCTCCTCGGAAATTAAGGCTATGAAGATTGTTCTGATATTGAGTCTAATATATCCAGCTTTTTAACTCTATTGGCATGGCTACTGTGAGAAAGTCAAACCAACATAAATTTTAATACATTTATTTTACCGAGTGGCAGGAGATGGATTGAAACTTAAACAACTCCTACGAGTGTTGCCGGCATGTATTTATATAGTGAAGTGAAAATACCTTTTGAATACATACAGAAGCCATTGCTCTTTGTCTAACAACGTTTGGACAATTGCAACAAGCCAATGCATAGTAGATGATATATTTGAAGAATCAACTTACACTAAATAAATAAACAATAAGGCTAAGTTACCGTAATCCTTGTCTCATCTAACACAATATAATTGGCAAATTGTGGATCGGACATTTACATGATTCAACTTGCAATACTCTCCATCATTATATAATATACCAGGCCATCATTAATGATGCACTCATCTTATTAAGAGCTCGGTTGCTCTTGCTAATCTCTCCCATGACTAGCTAAGATCGAGTACTGCACATCAGTTCAATCTCTAGCTATTCGCCATGGTTGCTGGTAGCTTCTCTGATGAATTTTTCTCACCCTTCTCTCCACAACGAATGTGGGGGCCAACATTCTTGGCGCCCACAACCACCCCAAGCTCATCCCAGGAATTGCTTACTCCAAAGTAGAAATTCTTCAAGGAGACGGAGGAGTCGGCACAATCAAGCGATTCACTTTTGGAGAAGGTTCACTAGACTACTCATTCTCAAATCCCCTAAACCATATTGCTTATTGTCTCATAGTTGCAATTGTTTGTGCATTGTAAGGTGCCACCGAAGAGTTCTCCTACTTGACGTGATAGGCATGATAGACCATGAAAGCTTTGCGGTCAAGTTCACGGTGGTAGATGGTGGGCTGGTGGGGATTAGATTCAAGAGTAATTCATTTGAGGTCAAGTTCGAGGCTACTAACGACGGCTGCTGCAGAACCAAGTTGGAGATAGAGTATGACACCCTTGACAGCAGCTTACTTACTGAAGACGAGATTCTGAGTATCAGAGAGAGTACCTTGGTTATGTTCAAGGATGTGGAGAACTACCAACTAGCAAAACCTGATGCTCACATTTAGATTGGTGGCAGTTTGTTTGGTTTGGAATGTTGATGTAATTAATTTGCTCATGGATGCGATCACTTCATAATTTGTTTCATCCTCACGTCACATTTTGCCAATTAATCCAACAGACGAATAATTATGACTTCGCAAAAAATTAACCCGTTCAGAGCATCATTCTTCCTCTCTCCTCCTCGCCCTCTCCACATACGTTTGAACCCAACAAGGGAGGATAACAGTTAAGAGAATCACAGATTATTTAAGCCGTGTATGAGCTAGCCCACAAGCTTCACACTTTGCTCTTGCCCAGATGATACGTCAACGATCTAAGCCCATGAGCCAATGGACAGCAGAACCAACCTAATGGCCGGGCCTTTATAAAAGAAAAATCATCGGATCCTTTGAAGTGGATTATTTCCCGAGGAGATTTTGTCACCCGGCGAGTTAAAATTTCTCGGGGAGTTACTCTAGTGAAATATGGAGTCCAAGATCCTTGGTTAGCAGGTTGTCTAAAGTTCGATTAACTTATTTGGGGAAAAAAATATAAAATTTGATTTGGCTCAATGATTGCTACAGCCGTCTATAAAAAAATCGATTTGAAGTTCAAAATTTTATAACAAAAAATTAGATGAAAATATTAACTTTTCTTAAAAACAAGAAAAAATAATAAAAATAATGATCTTTAAAATAAGACATAATGAAAATTTAAATTATGACTACATTTTTATTTGAGTAACAAGCGCTCCGTCAGCTGGCCACTCAAACAAATAAAAACTAAAGTGTTGATATTGATGAAGGTTGAAGACCGGAATCATAGAGATCACGCTATGACACTATTATTTATGAACTTTTAATCAAATAAACACAAAAATAAAGTCACGCAAGAGAGAAATTTTTACATGGTTCTACATTAGTCTCAATGTAAGATCCGACAAATCAGTGAAATTGATATTCATAATCCACTAATTTTATGTCCCTTTACAAATTATAAAATTTAATAAACTGGCAATTGTAGTGTTCAAATGATAAAATAAACTTTACCATTATATCCGAAATGCAGAAAAACAGTGGGTATTGAGTTTCACACAAATATGAGGCCAGGAAGTTAGAGAAATAAATTATGGAACTTTTGTCCAAGTTGAACTAAACTAGCTAGATTGGTTCACCTTGCCTTGAATTGGTCTGGTTCATTGTCGATAGGCTTGGGCTTGGCCTTGAGCTTGAGTAGTCTGAACTTGCAGGGACTTGGTGGCTACCAATATTGCTAATTCGTGGACCGGGTCTCGGATTGAACTTGCGGCAAGTGGACACGGGTAAGCTCTAATAGATGTTGGTCTCCAACTTGGTCTCTAGCTCCCCAGTGCCTTCATGGCATGGTGCCTGGGCGCCGACTGACTTCAGGTCTGGCTCGGACCCACTTTG
The DNA here is from genome assembly GCA_033002965.1 of Piper betle. Taxonomy (NCBI): domain Eukaryota; kingdom Viridiplantae; phylum Streptophyta; class Magnoliopsida; order Piperales; family Piperaceae; genus Piper; species Piper betle. The sequence goes on along the minus strand of JAURVB010013474.1, from coordinate 150,125 downwards.
GAGGCAATTTTTGGGCCTTCTAATGTTATGAGAAACCCTAACTTGTAGGCCTAGACAAAAAGATTGGTGGGTGTGGTGATTCTTTTGGTGTAAAATCAAGGTGGAGAGAAGTGAAATATGTTCTTAGTGTGAAGAGGAAGATTGAGTGATTGGATTCCACTTTGGATTGCCTTTCTGTTGTTTTGTCATGATTATGCCCTGTGTCTTCAAGGTCTCTCCTTTGTATTATTTTTTAATCTTCTAATTTGTGATGGATTGTTTATTTTCATGTTTGGAAATTCTATTTCTCATAGAGGTGATCATGTATGGTTGTATAATTGGATTATAATCATAGTGGATTATGGGCCGCCCACCATTATGTTGTTTCAAGTTTATTTGGCGTTTCTTTTTATTTGCTTGTGATTTTGCATGTGAATTATTCGTGTTGAAGAAACACTTTGGGGAATTGTTTATCTTGGATTTTAAGTATTTGAAGAAATTCTGTTGCTTGTACTCTAAGTGTTTGTGTTAATTTCCCTAACAAGTGGCATAAGAGCTTTGTGGCTCTTGATTGATTTATTTGATCTGGTGTTTGATTTCGTTGATCCGAGGTGGTTTAACCAAGAAGTCGAAGAGCGCTAAGTTTGAGATTCTCAAGTTCGATGGAAAGTACTTGCTATGTGGAAGGTAAAGATTTATGTTATCTTGGTGAAAGATGGATCTGATATCACTTTGATGGGGAAGGACAAAAAACCATAAGGGATGACGAATGTATATTTCGCAAAGAAGGATGAGATTGCCAAGGCCGATATTTTCTTGGCATTAGAGGATAAGATATTGTGCAAATGGTGGATACCTCTGCTAAGGAATTGTGGGAGAGTCTAAACATATTCATAAAGATAAGTCTTTGATGAATAAGATATATCATTGATGCCAACTGTACAAGCTTAAGATGAAGGATAAGACATCGGTTCATAATCATTTGAATGCGTTTAACTCATTCATGAATGAGTTGTTGGGAACCAGTGTAAAGATAGATGAGGAAGAACAAGCAACCATTCTTCTTTGTTCAATGCCAAGACTCATGGGATAACTTAATCATCAACTTGAGTCATGTTACAAAGTTGGATATAGAGTCAATGACTGCGTCTCTCCTATTCGAGGAGATGAGGAGGAGGTCTTTAGAGTCATCATCTTCAACTCCTAGTTCGTTGACATTGGTGTTGGAAAAAGAATGAGGTAGATCATGATGCAATGGTCCTTTCCAAAGGGACAAGAAATAGGGGTAAGTCCAAGACAAAGGACTTGAAATACTATTATTGTGACCAGTCTGGTTACACGAAGAAATATTATTGGAAGCTCAAGGACATGAAGGAGGACAATAATATTGCACATGATGAGTTGATCATTATGGGAGGTTGTGGATTAGAATGTGTGGTGGCTGATTGTGATATAAGTTGGATTATCAATTCCGGTGCATCATTTCATGCTACTTTATGCTGATATTTCTTTGCTACATATGAAGCCAATAATTTGGGCTTGATGAAGATGAGAAATAGTGATGTTTCCGAGATTGTTGAGAAGGGAGATGTGCATATGTTGACCAACACAAGTTACAAGGCATGTGGAAGCTTGTATGTGGTTCTTTTGATGTGGCAAGGGGGAAGAAATGTTGTAGTTTGTACAAGGCCGAAATGAGTCTTGAACAAGGGGAGATGAATGTGTCATTTTTGGATCTCATGGCGGATTTGTGGTACCAAAGATTTGGGCACATGGGTGAGAAATAACTAAAAGTTTTGAGGAAACAAAATCTCCTTCCCAAACTCAAGGGTAGTATGATTAACCCTTGTGACCATTGTTTGTTTGGCAATCAACGAAAAATAACTTTTTTGGGGTGTAGACATTAAGTGGTTATAACTATTTTGTCACTTTCATTAATGATGTTTCGCGAAAGGTATGAATATATACTTTGAAGAGCAAGGGAGATGTGCTAGAAATCTTTAAAGACTTCCATTGGCATTTGAGAGCAAAATCGAAAATTTGCTTAAGTGCCTTAGAAGTGACAATAGTGGTAAGTATTCATCCATTGACTTTGATGATTATAGTAGCAAACATAACATTAGGCACGAAAAGATGGTGTCATATTCTCTCCATCCAAATGGTGTGGCAAAAAAGGTGATTAGGACACTCACGGAGCGGGTTCGGAGTATGTTGTCTTCAGCTTAGTTGCCTAAGGAATTTTCGGGTGAAACCCTAAATACAATTTGTTACTCGGTGAATAAGTCTCCTTCACATGCATAAGAGAGGGATATTTCATAAAAAGTGTGGAATGGCAAGAAGATGAACTACTTTTGCTTGAGGGTTGCAAGGCCTTTGTGCATGTACCCAAAGAATAACGAGTGAAGCTTGATCCTAGGGCAGTGAAGTACATCTTCTTGGGATATACTAATAAGCAATTTCGCTATAGACTTTGGGATCCTAAGAACTGGAAGTTGATCTGGAGTCGTGATATGGTCTTTATGGAGGATTAAATGATTTAGGACTTCGGGAAAGGGAAGGGGCCTCAAGATGCATTTTGGGATGACAAAGAACATGAAGGAGAAACTTCCACACTGGTTCATGTGGAAGAGGAGGATAAAGATGATTCATTGGCTATCCCACCTAGAGATGATGACGATAAAGATAAGGTTGTTGATGATGTAGGTGTTGACGATGTGGGTGTTGAGGATGGAGAGCATGGTCAAGCAAGTCATGATCAAGGAAGCCAACAAATGTGAGGAAGTTGGCTCGGGTTCCGGTTCATCAACATTGTATCTATCATCAGAGTATGAACAAGTGACCAAAAGTGGTAAACTGAAGACTTTTGGCAAGTTGTAAGCTCTTGTGAATAGGGCATATTAGATGAATGCTATGCAAGATGAAATAAAATCCTTACATGACAATCACACTGATGAGCTTGTTGCACTTCCTAAGGAGAAGAAACCATTGAAGAACAAGTGAGTATACAAGATCAAGCACAAAGAAGTTTCCACTAAGTGAAGGTACAAGGCTAGATTGTTGTTAAAGGGTTTCGGACGAAAAAATGTATTAATTTTGATAAATATTTTCTCCAGCTATAAAAATGTCTTTTAATGCAAGTATGGACTTGGAAGTTGAACATTTTTTTATGAAGATGACTTTTCTACATGGTAATCTTAAAGAGATTATCTATATGGAGCAACCCGAGGTGTTAAAAATCAAAGGGAAAGAACACATAGTGTGCAAGTTGGAGAAGAGCTTATATGATTTGAAGCAAGCACCGAGACAATAGTATAAGAAGTTTAGTTTCTTCATGGAGAATAATGGGTATATAAATCAGTTTCAGACTATTGTTTATTTATTAAAAGGTTTGATGATAGTGACTTCATTGTGTTATTGCTCTACATGGATGCATTGTTGATTCTAGGGCATGAACAAGCCAAGACTGGAAAACTTAAAGAAAGTTTGAGAAAGTCCTTTGCTATGAAGGATTTAGGACTGATAAAATAAATCTTGGCCAATGTCCATATAGTATGACAGACAAACTAAAAAGCTTTGGGTGTCATAAGAAAAATATATCAAGAATGTGCTTCAAAAATTTAACATGAACGATACATAGCCGGTTTGGGTTCCACTTGAAAGCCACTTCAAGTTGAAGAAGGTGGATTTGAGTGCATTCGAGATAAAAGAAATGGAGAAAATTCTTTATGCTTCTGTGATGGGAAGCTTGTTATATGCTATAGTGTCATGAGGTAAGACATAATACATGAAGTTGGCTTGGTGAGTAGGTTCTCAACTTATCTGGACAAGGAGCATTGGCAAATAATAAAGTAGATAATAAGGTATCTACAGAATACATTAAAACTTGGATTATGCTTTGAAGGTGACAAATCATTATTAATCGGTAATAGCAATGTCAATAAGGCGGGGGATATAAACACAGGACAATCTACTTTCGGGTTTATTGTCACTTTCGTTAATAGTGCCATGTCATGACAATCTGGGTTGTAAAGGTGTATTGTTTTTTCCACGACCAAGGTGGAGTTTATTGCAACCACTAAGGCGGGAAGGCAAGGTTTGCCGGGTTCCCTTCTCTTGTTCAGGAGGGGCTGCAGAGTCAGCAAGGCAACATTGAGCTTGGTGGCAATCTATTGGGCCAGGCGCCCGCCCTTGCACCCCGTTTGGTGGCGGCCCTGCTGCTGGGGCGAGCGCCATAAGTGCCCAACCTTCTGGAATCTGGCACTTGGGCTGGCGCCTATGCCTCATGGCCGTGGCGCCCAGCCCGGACCTGCTTTGGAGGCAATTTTTGGGGCTTCTAATCTTACGGGAAGCCCTAATTCGTAGTAAACAAGAAGATTGGTGGGTGTGATGATTCTTGTAGTGCAAAATCAAGGTAAGAAGAAGATGAATATTGTTCTTGGTGTGAAGAGGAAAATTTGGTGATTGGATTCCACTTTGGACTGCCTTTCTGTCGTTCCATCACGATCAAGCAGTGTCAAGGTTTTTCCTTTATGTTATTTTTAATCTTGTAATTTGTGGTGGATTGTTGATTTATACTCGGTTTACGTGGAGGTAATCATCGTATGATTGTATTATTGAATTATAATTATAATTGATTACAGGCAGCCCCGCGTCATGGTGCTGCCATGTTTATTTGGTGTTTCTTCTTGAGGTTATTTTCTTATGATTATGATATTATCCGTTTTGAATCAAACGCTTTGAGAAATAGGAGAATCTTGGATTTTAAGAATTTGAAGAAACTTAGATGCGGGTACTCTGAGTGTCCAACAGGGTCACGGTCTCGGTCGTGAGGATCTGCACGGTCGGCAATACATCTCCTAGGCCAAGCTCCGGTTGGGTGAGAAGGCGATACTTCGAGACGCCAAGGCAGCGAGGCTTAAGCGACTATCCCCAACAGCGACGTAGGCTTCTCTCCACAGCAGCGGTAATGGGATCCACAGCGTCTTGGCAACACTTCACGGCGATGGGTCTGCTCTGTGATGGTGGCACCTGAACTGCTTGGCTTCAAGAGTCGGTGAGACCGGAAGGTGGCAACGTTGGCGGCGACAGCAAGGCTCCAGCAACGAACTCAGCGGCCAGGTGGCGCAGCAGCAAGGCTCCAAGGTGATGAGACAAGGTAAGATAGGAAGGGCAACCTTCTTCTAACTTCGACAAGGAGCAACTCCTCGCCAAGGGAGCACGTAGCCCTTCCTTCCACTCGGTGTAGTAGCCGCGACAAGGCGTCTCAATGCAGCAAGGCTCCAGCTTTCTCCACTTCGTAGCACCGGCAAGGCTTTGACCATTAATATAGCAGCACTCCAACTGGGCAAGTCTTCAAGGCATGGTGGCGAGGTGGTGCTTCGGTGAGATCAGATCAAGATGAGACACGGGCTTTGCAGTGATGATCATTCAGAAAGTACCACGGTGACGGCAAGACAACTCTGTCCTTTTCGGTTGTTGCAGGCAGCGGCAATCTCCTCGGCAGCACGGCAACGACTCCGAGGGGTTGGTGACGATAATCAGGGACGGTGGTTCTCCTTTTTTAGGCAAGCAGCAAGGTAATACTCCTCGGGCGACAAGGCAGCGGCAACCTCCGGCAGCAGCAGCACTGTTCGTGCTCTCCACAGCTCTACAAAGATGGTCGGCAATGCGGCAAGAGAAAGAAAAGAACGTCGGCGGGATGCAATGCACGACGGGGAAGTGAAGCTCCTCTTCATTCGAAGTTCTACTCGATTGGGAGGGGGTTTATTTATACGATGCACGACGGGGAGACGAAGCTCCTCTTCATTCGAAGTTCTACTCGATTGGGAGGGGGTATATTTATACGTGGGTTAGAGATAGCATTTCCTACACAGCAAACGTTTGATCGGTTTAAATTTTCCTTATCGACAGTGTTTAAAAAGTTAATTTTAGTAATTGAGTTAATTTTTTTAATTAAAAAGATTTAAACCAATTAAGTGTTACATAACGGCCTTTAGATAGGTTTGTTAAAACAGCCCATGTTTCTCTGTCTTTTGTTACAACAAAACAAATGTCCGCGTCACCCCCGTGCACAACCCTACGTCCAACGAAAATGGGGCCCACCAAAAAATTCTATCGTTTCCAGGCGTTTGTTGCATCAATCAGATTATACAAAATGTTCACCGTGCCCTTCTAGAGTACGGGCCTAACTTGGACCGGGCTTGGTGGATTTTATTTATTCGGTGACCAGATTCGACCCAATTACTTGAATTAAAAAAATATAAAACATAAATTTTATATTTAATGTTTTGAAATTTTATAACATATAGCTTAAGAACGAGTTAAACTCAGATAAATGAGGTCAACGTGCAAATCTCCGCCGACTCAGTTCAATGAGCACCCTCTTTATTCTTTATTATTATGTTTAAAATATTAATTAGTCAATCATATCAACAAGATCAAGATGGTTGATAAGCTCATTCTGGGCTACAACTTTCGAAGCCCATGAAATGAAGGCCCAATGGGCCTGGTTTGGGCCTAGCCAAACCAACAACAGCCTTTTAGGTTTTCATAGCGCTTCACATTCAAAATCTGGCTTCTTCGTCTTCTTCGTCTCCCTTCTCCCTCTGCGATTTCCCTTGCCGATTGCAGAGCCATCGCCAAAGATCTCGCCTTTTCCTACTTTTTCCGTTCTTATCGATTCTGTAAGTTTCTTCTGTCGAAGCTTCTCTTCGATTTTTGCGTTTTTTAGTTTTTTGGATATTTTGGGGTGATTTTAGGTTCATTTTGTTTGTTGATTTTAGGGTTTCGACCGTTGTTTGGTAGCCATGTCGTTGAGGCCAAATGCGAGGACGGAGGTCCGCCGGAACCGGTACAAGGTCGCCGTCGACGCCGAGGAGGGGCGGCGTCGGAGGGAGGACAACATGGTCGAGATCAGGAAGAATCGTCGCGAGGAGAGCTTGCAGAAAAAGAGGCGCGAGGGCATGCAGGCGCAGCAGTTCCCCACCTCGGGCAATCAATCTGTTGTCGAGAAGAAGGTTTGTTGATCTGATCTACGGTTTGTTCTGATTTGCTCGGTTAGCTTTTGCTTTTTGGAGGTCGAGTAATTGGGTGTTTTTGTTGATGTTTTGCAGCTTGAAAGTCTTCCCGCTATGGTGGCCGGCGTTTGGTCGGAGGATCCCAGTTTGCAGCTCGAAGCTACTACTCAATTTCGCAAGTTGCTCTCGATCGGTTTGTGATGTTGTTTTGATGTTCGCCGCTTGTTCGCTTGGCTTTTGTTGATGTGGTATTGATGCTTGTTATTGTTGTTGCTGCTGCTGCTGCGCAGAACGAAGTCCTCCTATTGAAGAGGTTATCCAATCTGGAGTTGTCCTTCGTTTTGTAGAGTTTCTTGTTCATGAGAAGCATCCACAATTGCAGGTTCTTTCTCTCTCTCTCTCTGTTTTTTAATCTGTTGGTGTTGTTAGATTCAGTTTGGGTGTTCCTTTTTAGTTGTGGACTGTTTTGCTGGTAGTGGTAAGTGATATATACTTATCAGTACGATATTTTTTCCTGTGTTGTGGTGCAAGTAGTTTGAGGCGGCTTGGGCTCTCACAAACATTGCATCAGGGACATCGGACAACACCAAGGTTGTGATTGATCACGGAGCCGTGCCTATCTTTGTGCAGCTTCTTGGTTCTCCTAGTGACGACGTTCGCGAGCAGGTACATGTGTCGATCATGAGGTTTGTCATGTGGGTTGGCTGGTCTAGATTACTTCGAATTGTTGGTTGTTAATGCAATTTTATCCGTACCTTAAAGATTCTTCTGCGTATCAATGATTTTTTAAAAAAAAATTAACCCGTTCATTATTTGTTTTCATGTTAGGCTGTTTGGGCTTTGGGAAATGTTGCTGGTGACTCTCCTAGGTGTCGAGATCTAGTTCTGAGCCATGGAGCATTGCTTCCATTGTTGGCGCAGTTAAATGAGAATGCGAAGCTTTCTATGCTTAGAAATGCCACCTGGACTCTTTCTAATTTCTGTAGAGGAAAACCTCAGCCACCGTTTGATCAGGCTGGTTTTTGTTGGACATTTTTTTCTGCCACTTAATGTTATTACTAATCCTGTAGCTGTCCAGTAAATCTATTTGTTTGGTGTGATAGACAAGACCTGCCCTTCCTGCACTTCAGCAACTTATTCATTCAGATGACGAGGAGGTTCTTACAGATGCTTGCTGGGCTTTGTCTTATCTCTCTGATGGTACAAATGACAGAATTCAAGCTGTCATTGATTCAGGGGTCTGCCCTAGGCTTGTCGTATTACTCACGTTAGTATCTTTACATTTTGTTAGTTCTCATTTGTTAGCTTTGACTTAAGTCTGTGCAAGTATGGGTAGCGCTTACATTTTAATTTTTTTCTATATTGTTTCGACTTGTTTGAACATTAGGCATCCATCTCCTTCAGTGTTGATTCCAGCTCTCCGCACTGTTGGCAATATTGTCACTGGGGATGATTTGCAGACCCAGGTATCATTGTCTTGCGTTATCATTACTTTAGATAGTGTATTCTGTTTTCTTGAACTTTTAGTATGTGCATGTGGATAATCATGTGGGGGCTCTAATATTTAAATGGAATGCACTTGTTCAAAACACTGTTATATATTTTAAAGTTGACATCAGTCTGGTTAAATGGGTACTTGGATCATAGAACTTTATAATAGATACTGACTGGAGGAAGACTATCTGAGAATTTGTTCTGTTCTTTCAATCACAGAATCTACTTATTTAACTCTTGTGGTCATAGCTTGATTTTATACGCTTAACAAAGAGACATATGTTCCGATTTCCTTGTGCACGCATGATTGTTTTCCTGGGATTCCATTATCTTCATGCTGCATTGCATACTTTTCTGAATTGTTCTTACAGAGATGGGCTGCATTGTTTCGAGAAAGATATTTTGTTTCTAAAATTTTCGTTTGGAGGTCATACTTGTCTTGATTTTTTTCAATTAAGATTTCTGACAGAGTTTATTGCAGTGCATCATCAACCATGGAGCACTTCCATGTTTGCTGAGTCTTCTGACATACAACCACAAGAAAAGCATAAAAAAGGAGGCTTGCTGGACAATCTCAAACATCACTGCTGGCAATAAGGAGCAGATACAGGTCTTTTTTCTGATAAATTAAAACTATATTTTATTTGGGTAAAATGATAGAGTTAATAAGCATATTCGAGGATAAATACTTTCTTAACTCTCGTTGAAGTTGATTTGTGTGACTTTTGTCTTTTGCGCCAATTAAAAATTCATTCTTGTCAAATTTCATGTTGCAGGCTGTCATCGCTGCTGATATTATTGGACCACTGATTCAGTTGCTCCAAACTGCCGAATTTGATATAAAAAGGAGGCTGCTTGGGCAATTTCAAATGCTACATCTGGTGGTACACATGAACAAATCAAGTATGCCTTTTTTACTTTGTTGCCTTTTTATTTGTAGTTTTTTTGCCTCTGACTACCTATATAGTTGTGCAAAACTTATTTTATACCTGTAGGTATCTTGTGAGTCAGGGCTGTATCAAGCCTCTATGTGATCTACTTGTATGCCCTGACGCAAGGATAGTTACTGTCTGTCTGGAAGGCCTTGAAAATATTTTGAAAGTGGGCGAAGCTGAGAAGAACTTGGGTAGCACTGATGGTGTCAATCATTATGCTCAAATGATTGATGACGCCGAGGGCTTGGAGAAGGTCGAGAATCTTCAGAGTCATGACAACAATGAAATCTACGAGAAGGCTGTGAAGATCTTGGAAACATACTGGTTGGAAGATGAAGAAGATGAGGCTTTGCCTCCAGGTGATGGTTCTATCCCGCCCGATGGATTTAACTTTGGGGGTAATGAGCTTCCTGTACGTTCTGGCGGTTTTAATTTCAGTTAAAGGTGAGAAATGCTTTTACAACATTTTATTTTCCATTATTATTTATATCTGCAACTTTTCATCTCCTGACAAATTTTGTATCTGCATTATTAATTATAATTGCAGGAATTGTGGAGTTGCTGCCCCTATGCCGAGAATGCTTGCTCGTGATCCGTGACGGTTGGGGCAGCAAGATTGTAATGGGGTTATGGGTCCCTGTCCTGTCTTGGGATGTACACGAGAGGATAAGGTAAGCCCGGGTCTTCAGCCCTCGGTGGAGAGTAAATGGATATATATATAATTCTTGGTAGGGTCAGGGACGACAAGAGTTGTCAAGATTATTGTTCGTCTGAACTTAAGTTTGGGGTGGTGGTTGTCTATTTTTGGCCGTGCTGGGGATGTCGGGTGATTACCCCCAATATCTCTTGGAAGGAGGGATGGGATTCCGCTTTCATGTATGTTTCATTGATCATGTTTTTCTTGGTATGTCGTGAGTTCTTGTTGGCAAGTCTTTTATCACAGCTCATAGGTTCTACCTATATGTTTTTTTACCTAAAGGAGTAGATGGTCTTCGTCAATATTTTTGGCCTGTATTGCTGAGTTAGAGTTGCACAAGCTACATGTGGCCTATTCGTGCCCTTTTTTCTCTCCAGAGGCATCTCAGATTGAAAACTGGTTTAATTGGGGGGAGAATGCTGTATCTGTTCTGAAAAGTTTTATGAAGTTTTGTTTTTGCTTTCAATTCCGTGAGTTTGATTATCGGTTAAGATCGTTTACCACAGTTTACCGTCGTTCAATGTTTGATTGTCGTGACAAAAAAATTGACAACCCCATTTTATCTCTTGATGATGACTAGGCGTTGAATATTGGCTTACATAAATGTGAAAGACTTGGTGTCGAACTATCTAATATGGCAGGGAGAGATTTTTCGTGTTTATTATATTCTTTATAATACCTATAGAATATGATTAAACCATTGGAGGTGCCTGGCTGGTTATACTAAATTCGTTAATTATTTTAAACTTATCCATTTAACTTGATTATTAACTATTAAAAATTTTATTACTTGAAATTAAACTTAATTATTTATGCATAAACTAAGGAAATCAATTAAAATAATAAAAAATTACAATTAAAAATAGCTAATTTTATGCATAAACAAATATCTTTATAAAAAAATTTAAACCATAGTAATAATAGTTGTTTTTTATAAATTATATTATGAGAACCGGATACTCCTGGTGTCAGAAACCACAGCCGGTTATTATAAATCGTGTACGTGATCTTCTAAAACCAAATCTAAATCATTAGGACTTGGACAGTCGGCGTTCGCTGGTATTCTACCGGACGGGCACCCAACGGGTGGGGGATGAAAATCCGTGGTATCGAGTGTGGTGGCTTTAACATTTATGTCGAATAATATATTGATATGTACCACGTTTGCTTCAACTAGTGTGGGGATGCAGGCCCCGACCACCATGGGAAACATGCCGACGGGCGACATCATGTTCCGCGATCAACAGGATAGTTTCTTTTAATTTATTTGATAAATTTGTCTTGTGAATATGGTATAAATAAACTGGTGTGTACCGTAGTTGACATACGTATGGGCGCTACGTACCTTCTTTCACATTGCGATATCTTATTCAGAAAAGGAATTTAGATTTACTGTTTACATTTTTTTTGTAACAAAAAGTTTTTCAATTAATCGGTAGATTTATGCTATATTTACAATTTGATGTTAATTATATGATATGTTGAATAAAAATTCTACCCATTTTTTTAAGATAATTTTTTTAAAAAAAGAAACACTGGCAACCCACTTCATTGATGCCCAAATTCAGCCTCGCAACCAAGTGTATTCTTGACCGTCAGGCCAAATATGGCTGGGGATGATGGGCAGCTGCCAGCAGATTCAGTTTAGTTTTTTATTTTAAAAACACGTACTTGGAACCCAATTTAAAAGTCGTGATATTTAACACATTAAGTAAAAAATATTATTTAATTATAAAATTAATAAAATTTATTTTTAAATCTTGAATAAACATAGCTGATACAAGAAAATTAACCTTTGGTGAAACTATGTTTTTCATAAAAATATTATTTTACCATTTAATTGTAAATTTCTCCTTTTTTGTTTTGGGTTAACATTCACTTTTGTCCATTTGAAAGCAAGTTGTGCGTGACAAAAATTTTTAGTCATGCCTAATTCTTTTTACCCAAAATTTGCCCCATTTTGATTGGTTCACTTGAAGTCTACCTATATTCCACTAATAATCTCAACAAACTAAATAAATTAACTTTGTTTATAAGAAATCACGTAAACACAAGACACTTGGTTAATCTCACGATGTGAAACCCAACTGACAGATAATAAAAAAATAAACTGATAGTTAAACAATAAGTTGGGGACCATTGTAAAACCCGGTTAGCGAACTCGAAACCACTTGCACAAAATTAGCCATGCTATATTTTCCCCCATTTTTTACTCAAAAATGTTTAGTCATGCCTCTTTTTACACCCAAAGTGTGCCTCATTTGGATTGATCGTTGTAACGTCTTACCTGGATTCCACTAACCATCTCAACAAAATAAACAAATTAAATCTGTTTCTAAAGAATCATGTAAACTAAAACAATCTCGCAATGTGAAACCTGGTTAATAAAGACAAGAGATAGACTTATAGTCAAACACCAGGTTGGCGCCATTCTGAAGCATGGTCAACGGAACTAAAAAAACTTACTACCCAGTTCTATCTTCCACTTACACAAAGTGCATACCCGGTTGGCGGAATCCAAAAAACCCACTTACAAAAAATATATCTTCTTTCGCATGAAAAACCGTTCACATAGATTTTGGAATTCGTAGTAGTTAGGGCCATCAGATACCATGGAGAAAGCGGTCACAATGCCCGTGGATTCGTCCTCGACAAGCGTCTACTGCCCATCGTCTTCCCCATCAAATTCTTGCCCTTTGACGCAAACCCATATAGTATTTTTTATATATATACAAAAGTGATCTGAATTAAAATTTTATATGAAAAAATAAATCGGTTTAATGATTAAATTTCACGAAGGTTGAGACAAAGCCAACTATGTATTATGTAATATAAAAGTTATTGGTACTCAAATATATAATCATAATATCAATAATATAAAAATATATATAAATTATCAAAATATATAATAATAAATTAATTATTATTATTTATATTTATAATAGACTATCAAATTAAATTTAAGTTATTTATTATATTAAAACGTGTTATTTATTATTATTAGGTGGGTTAATAGTCTTAAATAATATTATTTAAATTAAGATTTAATTATTTTATTTTATGATAAATTATTATATTTTATTTTATTTATTATTATTTTTTAAAATAAAATTTTAATTACAAAACCACCGTCCCGTCGTTTCTCTGCGGGCCGATCTCTCTCCCCAACATGCACCCCGATCGCCACCTGTTTCCACCATCGACTCCTCACCCTAACGATGCCTTCCCTTCCTTCTCCTACCACGGTTCGTCACCGCCCCTCGTTTGCTCTGTTTCGTGGAGCGCCGCCAGCCTCGCCAGAGCCGGTTGCGCCTCGTAGCCGTCGTCTCCGGCAGTCGTCGGCCCCCTTCATCGTCGTCAACGTCGTCCGACCCCGTGCCACTGCTGGGTACGACAAAAGCCGCCGCCTTGGTCGGGTTCCACCGGAAGCGTTGGCGACGCCGACGCCTGCGACCCGCCGTCGCTGCAGGCCAGTCGTCGCCCTACTGAGGTGGGGTCCTCCTCCGCTTATCCCGACCACGTGGGAGCCTAGTCGAGCTCCTTCCGGGGTCTCCCTTCCCACACCGAGCCCCATCGCTGCCCTAGCCGGTTCTGCTGTGCGCCGCCGCCGCGAGCTGCGCCGCCGACCAGACCTCTGGCGAGACTGCCTGCCTCCGGCAGATCAGGCCCCACCACTCTCCTTCCCCATTTTCCCCTTAGTCAAGCCCATCCTGATATGCCCTAGCCGAGCTCCTGGTTGCACTCGCCGGCAACCTGCCGCAGTCGCCGCCGGTCAGTCGCAGCCGGCCGTACGCAGCTTCAATTAGACTTCCTCACGCCCTACCCATCGTGCCCTAGCCCTGGTCTGCGTTCCCTTGGGCCGAACGGCAGTAGCCACGCCGACCGCAGCCGCTGCCGTTAGGGTGTTAAGAATTGAGCTCCTTTGGTGTTTGGTGTTTGGTGTTGATTATGGAATGAAAAATATAAATTGTATGATATGACTATGAATTGATTTTAACAGGTATGTGGGCAGCATTAATAGAAATTATACAGGTAAGTTGACATTTAACGGTGGACAGGTTATTATCATAATTAATTAAGAATGCATTGATTGAAGTAAAAATATTAATTTTTTTATTAGGATACATAGTAATCGTGTCATGTTAATTAAGTGTTGAAGATTAAAATTTTATTATTGTGAAAATAGTGGCCTGACGGTAATAATAATTCTATTGTAATTAGTATGAATACAAGAATTAGATATTGTTAGGACTTCCAAATTGTCTTGTGATTGTATTAATGATTGAATTGTGTAATAGGTGTGAATTAATTATCATAGTTAGGATGAGTGTGTTATTCATCGTGAATTAATTTGTGATGATAAGATATAATAAAAGTGAACGTGAGATATTTATATACATTAGTAATTATTTGATAAACTCGATTATATGTCTTGAATATGAATAGATGTGATACCCGAATTTAATTAGTATGGTCTGATCATTAATGAATTAGTTTACAAGGGATGTTGCTTTGCATATTATTGATATAATTATGATATAGATGAGATTTATGTTAAATGCATGTGAATTGATGTTTGGGATGCTAGGGCTATGTTTTATTAGTGTTGGATGTCTTTAATTAGATAGTGTGATGTGATTAGTGTTGTATGTATTATATGGCATGAGCATTACATACATTTAGTTATAGCATTTATGCATCATGTTGGGCATTAGCATGTTATGTTGATGCATAGGTACAAAGTAGAAATTCACCGCATAGGTATGTGACTACACTTGGAACTTTTACCATGTCTGTTTAAAATTCGCCGATGATTTATTACTCTATTTTGTGTGATTTAAATTATTATTTGTAGGACCGGTTAAGTGGTATTTTTCATATCCCACTTTAACTCTAGTCATTTAGTCGAATAATTTTTCGTATTAATAACTCTCGAGGATAAGAACCCTCGAGTATAATTTCGAAAATAAAATCCAACATAATTTGCTTTTGGGCCTATTATATAAATCCTTTTAAGGCCTATATATATAATTTTATCGATTTTTTAATGATATGAGAAATTGTAAAACCGACTTGCATATACCACAAGCGGGTGCACTACACGTTTTGAGTTCCTCCCACGTGGAAAACATGGAGGTTTACAAGTATTGTTTAGTACAGTATATGTCTAGACATATGATTTAAATGGTATTAAAAGTTATTGTCTGAAAGTATTTGGTATTCGTGCAGGGCTAAAAGATATATGGTAGACATAAGATATACAGGTCGTCCCGATGGATAAAAAAAATGTTAAGAGAGGCATCAATAGACCAATCAGTTCAGGATGGTACCAACTCTACAGTATCGTGGCTCCTCACTAGACGCCCTTCAAAGAGTTTAGGAGAAGATATAAAATATTTTTTTCATACGAGAGTTTGCTCTCATGGCTAATTTGATATATTTATATTTTGGACTAGTAACATTACTACTGACGTGTTTTTATTATATTTATAGGTGGTGATCAGTAGATGTGTTATCCTCAACACAGGAACAAAGATGTCTCTTACACACACATATCAAATGATAAAATATTTAGTATTCTGATTATGATATTGTGATAGTGAAACTAATGTGATGAGATACAATATGTATTGTTAATAGAAATGATATTAATGACATGATGTGAATTCTATTTAGTTAATATATTTAAATGTTGAATATGCACAACAGGAGGGCCAAAACCTAGTTTTGAAATTTAAATGTGAATGAGTGATTAAATAGGTCAGATATGTAAATGAAATATAAATCAGCAGACAAGTTAAGACTCAATATACAAATAAATTATAAAATTGAATGAAAGTATTGCGTGAATATTTTATTAAATATTTATATTGTCTATGATCTAACAAGATGACCCTTATTGCACTTTCAGGGAACACTTTATCCGTTTTATTTTAGGGCTTATTAGTTTTTATCTTAATTAATTAGTTTAGTGTGATTTGGTTGATATGATATTTATCTAGTATCATGTTAGATTCCTAACATTTCATTTATACATCGTGATGATTATTTTCCACCTTAATACGCCGAGAGTTGGTCCATTCGAGTTAAGTTAAAATTAGCCTATTTAATCAAATATTAATCAAATAACTCGTAACATTTCAGTTTAGGTGAACCTGATTTGATGTCTTACACATGCTATTACCCAAAAGAAGATTATTGGAGTAAAACACAGTTAAAAAGACCACCATGTGGAGTTGATACATGGCAGAGTTGGCTTTAGGCTTGAGAGTGACAAGGTCACCATTGTAGACGACGTGTTTGTAGGTCCAGGCCCAGCTAGGTAGGAAAAGGTAGTTAAATTTGGATGGAGTTGCCAGTGAAGAAGAAAAAAAAAGAGAAAATAGGAGGAAGAGCGAAGCGGTGGAGATGAGAAGGAAACAACCGCTGCCTTTGAAACAAATGAAGAAGAAGATGATCAAGAAAAGAGGAAATGGAGGAGTTTGATGGACTGTAAACATATTTTTTATAAATAAAAGATATAATTTTGTGTAATTGGCTTTTTTGAGTTATGTCAACCGCAAGGACCATTAATTGGTATACAAAACATAGTTAACAAATAATAGAAGATATAATTTTATGTAAGTCTATCTTTTGTGTTCTATCAATCGGTTTTACCTTGCAAGGTTAACTGAGTTTTTTCATTATAGGTGATTCTGTAGAAATCGAGGTAATTTGTTCTATTTGTTGAGATCATTAGTGAAATTTAGGTTGACTCCACCTCTACCAGTCAAAATAAAGCGGGTTTAAAAAAATTAGACGTAGCTAAAAATTTTCATTTTGCCCGTACAGAAACACGTACCTTTGGACCGATGTATACATGGTAAAGCAAGGAGAACCTCAAAATGCGGCAAATGTGGCGTGTAAACGCGTTGAAAATTCAGCGGCATACAAATAGAAATTTTCTCCATTATTCTGGCAATTCTACAACTAATTAGCCGTAATCAGATGCAAGCAAGTCGGTCGACCGGCCCAGGCTGTATAGGTGGCATTGACACACTACCAGTTTTCACATGCATTTTCCACTTCTTCACTGGCTGCCTCATTGCAAGGGTTCCAAAATCCCACCAAGTCCAACTCTGCCGACGATCTGTTGATCGTCACAAACCATGATGGCTTATGGGATCCGACTCTAATAGTGCCCTAATGGTCGAACATGATCTATCAAATCACGGTTAGAGCTTGGAGGTTACCTGATTTATATTCGCTCGAAATAGCTGGAAGATTTGAAAGAAGAGAGTAGATAATAAGATGAACCTGGAAGTTCTCTCTCTCTCTCTCTCTCTCTCTCTTTCCTTCCTTTATTTTGGAAATAAAAAACTTTGATTTTTTTTTAATGCTTCCACTCGCCTAATCTTTGTTGGGACATCGAATCCGGCAAACCCACGGCGCGGATCAATAGCTAGTCAACTTGCATCGTCACCTCCACACGTGTTTCTTTTTATAGTTAGGCACTCGAGTAGAGGATCTAACACCACCTGCCTATTCCAAACCTCTGGGCATGAAATGAAACTAGTCATCTAATCCTGTCTTCTCTTTATTCTCCAAACCCTCCACTCTTTTTTCTCCTTCCATTGGCGTGGTCTTCTTTGTCTCACATCTTGCTTATACTGTCTCTCTTTCAGCTTTGTTTCTGGCCAGCCGTGTCCACTCTTGCCTACTGGGTCTTTTGCTCTTTTCTCTTATTAGATCTGCTTCTCGTCCTGTATTTTCTTGTTTATGCAAAAGAAGATAAGAGGGCATGGCATGGAGCTGAGTGTGGGTTCTTCAGATCGTTCTTGGTGCCTAGTGGGATCAATGGATTCTGGCGAAAAAGTTAGTGATTCTCTACTTGTTACGTTTGTTATACATGTAATCTGTTGGATCATAGTGTGAATTTGAACATGATTTGATTCGCAGGATGGGTCTTCGGCGCAAAATCATATGAGCGGAGTTCAAAGAAGTTGTGCCATTTGCAACACCACTAAGACCCCTCTATGGAGAGGAGGTCCTGCTGGCCCAAAAGTGAGCATAAACTACAGATATATCCTCAACGGATGCCCTGTTTTATGATAATATTTGATTTTGAATGATTTGTTTGGCGAAGATGTTAAACTATTCTCATCTTTGGTTGCTGGATCTGATTCCCAGTCGCTTTGTAACGCCTGTGGGATCAAATACAGGAAGAAGAGCGGAGACCCACCTGGATGTGTCATCAAACAGGAGAGGAAACTAAGAGCAAATCGAAGAAACAGGAGTGGAGTTCCCTTAAAACTGGAGCTGGCAGCATCTAGCAGATCGGATGTGTTGTTTCAAGGGCTTCTTCTTCACAAGCAGAGGAAGCTAGCCGAGGAAGAAGAAGCTGCTGTTCTGCTCATGGCTCTCTCTTGGGGCCTGGTCAATTAGAAGTTTTAAGATCTTCCACCACCACCACCACCACCACCAAAGCTTCCCCTATTTCTCAGCCAAATCTGCTGTGTGATCAATCAAATCATGGTCTGTCTACTACTATTGTTTCACGGTTGTCCGCCAGCCTTCTATTGTTTCTCTAATCACAAGCCAGATTTTTGCACAAGCTCCTGGCATCATTCTTGTTTGCAGTTTGATCCAATTGATCGATCTAGGGAAATGTAATCTAGTTTGAGTGATTTACAATGTATTGGTTATGCCGGCACAGTACTGTTACATACGAATCTCTTCCAACAAACATGAACAAGCCTTTTTTTCCTTTTTCTTTTTGGCAAATTGCAAACCAGACTTCAATGGTTGGTAGAAATTACAAGTGCTACTTCTCCGGTTATTATTACACTGGTCAGTGAGTCGTACGATTGCGATTGGACGATCGTAAGCAGCTAATCACTTATCGAACGGATTAAACGGATATTGTTGTTCGATTAACTAATTTTTAGCTTTTGTACTAATTTTAATCAAACTAGATATATCGGAGACTAATAACCAATTATGAAGAGCCAGACTATATATTAATTACAAATTCAGTCCAAGAACGTCTGAGGCCGCTTAATTATCTCAGTTTTCAGGCAACATAAAAGCTTCAGCATTTGACTTAAATTAAATAGGTTGGCAGAAAATATTATCGATCATCGTGGACGCCTTGTGGACAAGAGTCAATAGCACAGATGTTGGATTGCTTACTTTCAGAATTTATAAATCGTTGACAAACATATATATTATTTATGCAATGCCACAATTTTTTTGAATGGATGATGCAAGTATATATGAATTCGAGACTTGTGGCTTGTGGGTCTCAAGTGATGAAGACCCAAATTAGGGAACGAACATAAAATTGCTTACATGATCCGGGTTAAGGAGGTGTTTCCTAAATTCAGTTTTGGGTATTTGCCTGACCACGCATTGAAGCGTCTGTCGTGTAGCCAGTGTGGAGTGATAAAATGGAGGTCTCTTTGCTGGTATTTCCACGTTGTGAGAACGACCTGTGCCTTCATCAACCATTCGGATTGAGGCCATAACTCCATGAGCAAAGCAGGCGAATTAGTTGTTTACGCTTAATCACCAACAACATGTAACTCGTTGGCGAATTCAAAACATGGCATGGAAAGCGTTTTGATGATAACATTGAAAACCTGGTACGTTCATGAGTTACTTGTTTTAGCTGCTGTTTACTGATGTTAAATTCTGTCGGTGATTGTTGGGTTAGGCCGTTGGGGTTTAGGGGTGGGTTTAATCCCGGATCAAGTGAATAATGTTATGCATTTCAATTAGTCATCAATAATATGTATAAAAAAATAGAAGAGTTATACACTAAAATTATCAGAGATACTTACAAAAATATGCCTTTCATTTGAGGCTTTACAGAAAGAGAAGTAGATAATGACTATTCACAATAAACTGGATGATCCAATTGGCTGCTCTTCACCATATTGTATTGTATACAAGTGGATCGATATAAACTTGTACGTACATCAATATGTATTTATTTATCGTATTGATACATTAATTTATGTTTTTTTTTCATACTAACAAAGAGGTGGGTGGATACGTGGGGGAAAGAGCTTAGAATTGATAATCGGCCCCTTCTAATTATGAATTGTCATCATCCGCCCTCTTTTTGTTTAAGCTTTTGTAAATTCTACAAATTATTTTATGTATTTGAAAGTCTTACTATCTATTATTTAGTTAAATTTACGTAGTTACATGATCCAATACAAGTATTTAAAATTTAATTTTCATACTAAATATGGAGTAATTATGAGTTGAGCAAACACACACAAAATTTACATTAATTGAGTTCAAACTGAGCTCCCAATCGAATATTTATCAAGTGGATCACTCTCCAAGCAACCCTGCTTAAGAGTTCCATCTTACGATAACTCATGCGAGATATGCATGTACATTTTCTTGTATACTGGGAGGCATAAATGTTTACATCAAAGACGGTTCTGGGAGTACTACCAGCCATATTCGTTAGCTTTCAAAATTGATCTTAATAGAAAGCAAAACAGTAAAAGATAACTTTCCAATGAGATTATAAAATAAGGTTATACATTAACCAATCAAAGTTTAATTAGGTGTAAATACGTATAAACCTCCAGAACTGACAAGAGGAAAAAGCTAATGTGTACGCACTGTTTAGTGGTGTGCACAAGATGTCTGAAAAATGGATTTGTGTCGTATGATTGCCCAGGACAATGAAAATCTTTGGTTCTCTGTTGATGTAACTGATATTTTTTAGCATAATAGAGGATGGCAGGCCAAAATCATAACCCTAAATATCTTTTATTAATTAATTTATTCATTTATTTATTTTTATTATTTTTAAAAGTTAGACTAAACTTTCTTACGTGTGAAAGGCTAGCCAAGCAGCCATATAGTGAAGTAAACATGCCCATGTTTTCTGGAGTCTAGACTTTTTAAAACACACTTGTAGAAAAGTTTGACACACTGGACTATCTTTACTTTACGAAGGAAATTGGATTGACGGTAGCAAACCCGCCACAACAGCCCTCTCATTTGTATAAATGACCAAAATTAATGAAGTTTATCTAATTACTAATTGTAGCCATTTAGACAATAAATGATAATGTGTCACTCTATAAGAGTGAGTTATTCCATTTCTTTCTTTAATAGCCAATTATATGGGCACATCCATCACCATCATTTTTTTTGGGGCAAACTTCTCTGCTATCGATGCAACATCATATTATCTAAATAAACCAGTTTAAAAACCATCTTAAGGTCTATTTGGGTAACATGAAAATATTATTAATGATATAAAAATTTTAAAATAGACATCCTTATTAAAAGTAAATATGTTTATTATATTTTATATTTAAAGTAATATTAAATAAATTATTTTATGTCTAATTTAAATATGATTATATTTAAATAGAAGCCTAGAATAATTATAATTATTTTTACAAATAACATAAAGAAATGTAACTAACGGAAAAAGCAACCCAAAAATTTGAATAGATTACACGTTTGCTCTCTCATGTTTAATTAATTTTTTCTATATTTTTTATCTCAAAAGAGAAAAGAGAGATTTTTTATTTATACGACAAGAGCAAATAGATGACCCGTTTTATAATAATTATGATTGATTTCAATACAAAATATAAAGAACCCGTACCAATTCTTTTTATAAATATATTCCTTATATACTATTTTTATTAAAGTTTACTAGTTAAAATTTCATGTCATTAAACACAACCTTGGTAAAAAATAGATAATTTTCAGGCTAGAAAAAATGAAAAAAATTTTCCTCTTCACAATTAGAACACTTGTGCATGTACCATATAACTAACTACCCAAATGGTGGACATATAACCAACAATTTTTTTACTCTAAATCAAGTGCAAAGTTGCAAACTCGTGTCGTGTGCTAAGAAGACCTAGACTAATGCTCGTCATCCCCCTGATGACCATACTCTTGGGTGGATTGGCATATACATCCAATATAATTGCTACTGCCCCACCAGAACTGTTTTGCTGGGAATCGACTCATTGGCATTAAAATCCTCCACAGACCAGCTTCCTGCCTCCACAGACCATACCCAATAATTGTTTTTATATGTTCTCGACCATTCACACCAGACCATGCCAAGCCATGGAGAAGGAATGGTGAAGAAAAGGCTGGCATTCGTTGGAAGCCTCAACACAGACAAGTAAACAACTGGAGAAGAAGACTTCAACCACAAGTTTATCTTCCCTTTCAACCAAAAAACTTAAAATTTTACCCATTTCAAAAGGAGATATAACCTTCCATCTTTCAATCTTCCACGCCCCAAAAGCTAATAATAATAATAATGTGAATGGTAAAAAACAAAGGGCGAGCGCAATAAAAAAGTAGATTCCTCAATCCACATGCACTACTTTTGGTGGACGCTTTTGTGGACGTTGCGATCGACCTTCCTCTTTATCGCCATCTTTATTGTCGGTGGGGAAGCCACCTCATCTCCCTTTCTCATCATCAAGCATCAAGCACATGTACCAACTTGGCCCAATTACTACCACATTCATGTATGTATATGAAGAGAAAACCATCTAAATTAACATGACTACTAGAACTCGGATAAATAATGTGGTTGAATGGTTTCCATTATTGGGTATTCGAAAATAAACAAGGTGGGATTGCAAAGAATGATCACATAAAAGAAAATACAAGACATCGATGGAGATGGGAAAACCAAACTTCTTCATCAATGATCAAACAAGCATAAACCAACTTTTGTCCGAGTGCAACCTAGTCAGTCAGTCATATAAGCATTATCATCAGCAAAAACCAAAACAGAAAGGATCTTCTACATAAGCTGCACTTAAAAGAAGTAGAAAGTGGAAATAGAACTTGATAAATAAAAAAGAAGTAGAAAGTGGAAATAGAACTGGATAAATAATGTGATTGAACGATTTCAATTATTGGGTATGCAAATAAACAACAACGATTTACATGAAGAAAGAAAGAAAATTGCAATTAGTTTGAACAATATTGATGGGGATGGGAAAACTCAACTACTACAGCCGTGGTTGCTTGCTTGATCCCCTGTTCGCCATGTGCATTATACTGTCATCACCAAAATGGGGCGGAGCAGGGCAGCAGCAGCAGCACGAGGGTGAAGAAGAAGATAGCTGCAGTGATGGAAGGGGTGGACTGAGGGGAGGAGGTGGACTTGGAAGGGTTGCGAGAAGGAGGAGGGTTGTAGGAGTAGAAGGGGAAGTAGGGGACGATGGGGTTGGGCGGCGGGGGTGCTGGGTAGTAGCGGTTCGGCGGGTTGGAGCTCCCCACCGCCGCCGTTGGAAGGCGGGGGAATGTAGTAGTAGACTCCACCGCCTCCGGAATACGGCGGTGGAGGGGAGGCGTAACTGTTGCCGCCGCCGCCGCCGGAGCTTGGATTGGAAGGGGGCAGGGACGGTGGAGGAGGAGGAGGAGGGAGTAGACGGGGTGACACGGGTTGTCGCAGGCGGAGCACATTGTGCAGGCGATGCCGATGGGCGGAGGAAGCTCTTCTTCTTTGACGGCGGCGTGTGGTAGCGATGAAGAAGAGGAAGGATGGAAGGAAGAAAAGAAGAGGAGGAAGAGGAAGGAGGAGGAGGTCATTTTCATTTTCATGAAAGGCGTGATGGTGAGAGAGCAAAGGTAAAGGAGTGGGAATGGAGAGGAGCAGATACAGATATAGAATGTGGGGAGTGAGACTAATAAATTGAACGTTTTTTATTACCGAGTGGGTATAATAAATAGAGCATTTAAAAAATCTAATAATATTTTCTCCTGATAATAACCTTACTAATTTTTGTGATATTTATTAAAGGGTGTTAATCGAGCGAGCGAGTCGAGCTCAACTTGTGTTCGAAGTCAGCTCAAATAGTTCGAAACTCATTTGAACTCGATTCGAAATTAAATAAATTTTGAATATACATGCTCGAGTTTGACTCAAATATCTTTTATATATTTGAGTTCGACTTAAGTTTAAATACACTTTAAGTGTTTAATTTATTCCTTGAACATGTTCGTGAACCCCAGCTCGTTCGTGAACTCGAACTCGAAATCGGCTCGATTAAAAATAAAAGTTCCTCACTTTAAAAAGTGCACTCAATGTGGATTAAACCCACAACCTTGAGGTCATTACTTAAATATTTATCATTTCAACTATCTCACTCCTTTATTATTATATTGTGTGTGTGTGTGTGTATATATATATATATATATATATATATATTATAATATAATATAATATAAAAAATATATTATTATATTATTTTATCGAATCGAGTTCGAGTTGAGCTACAAGTTGAGTTTGAGTTGAGATCGAGTTATAACTGAATCAAGTCGAGTCGAGTCGAACACGACCTTGCTCAAGCTCGGCTCGTAAGATTCGAGTTCAAGTTCGAGCATTTATATTTCGAGTTTCAAGTCGAGTCAAGCTCGAACTAAACGCTAAATGCTCACTAGCAGACTCGTTCAATTAACAACCCTGATATTTGTTTTAATAATTAAAAGAAGCTAAGGTTAATTTTTCAATAATTATTAATATTTTTTAAGAAACATCATTAATCTTAACAATTATAATCATTTTTTATCATTGGTTTGTTTTTATATTTATAATCTAATAGCTCATATAAAAAATGATATAAGAAAATCCACCAGTGGATGTGTGTACTAATGTCACGAGTGTACTATTGGCCGAAGATGGAGGCTGATATCGAAGCTTTCGTGAAGTCTTGTTTAGTGTGTCAACAAGACAAGGTGGAGAGAAGACTAGAGGCAGGCTTGCTACAGCCTCTACCCACACCGACGAGACCGTGGAGTTCGGTTTCAATTGATTTTATAACGGGGTTTCCTAAGGTACGGGGAATGTCTTCTGTGATGGTGGTAGTAGATCGGTTCTCCAAGTATGCCGTATTTTCTGCAGCACCACAGGCATGTCCAGCCGAGATTGCTGCGGGTTTGTTCTTCAAGAACGTGGTCAAGCACTTTGGCGTGCCGGCAGACATTGTGAGCGACCGAGACTCCAGATTCACGGGACGATTCTGGACGTGTTTATTCGGATTGCTAGGGAGCAAACTGAATTTCTCTACAGCCAATCATCCTCAGTCTGACGGACAGACTGAGAGGACGAATGCGGTGCTAGAGGAGTACTTGAGGCATTTCGTCACAGCCAGCCAGACGAACTGGTTGGAACTTCTTGACACGGCGCAGTTTTCTTATAATCTGCATCGTTCTTCAGCAACAGGGCTGAGTCCATTTGAGGTGGCGACTGGCTATCAACCTCTCACACCACAGGAGGTTGCCCAACAAGGACGGGGGATCAAGTGTCCAGCGGCGTACAGATTTGCGAGAGAAAGGCAAGACCTGTACGAGGATGCGGTAGATTCGTTAGCCAAGGCAACGCGGAGAATGAAGAGATACGCGGACTTGAGGAGAAGGCCGTTATCCTTCAGCGTTGGGGACCAAGTCATGCTGAAGCTCACGCCACAGATCTGGAAGAAGATCAGGCGTACCGAGGTGCACAGAGCGTTGGTGCAACGGTACGACGGTCCTTTCGAGGTGGAGAAGGTCATCGGGAGTATGGCATACCGGTTAAAACTTCCCGAGAGATACAAGCTTCACCCGGTTTTCCACGTCAGTTTTCTCAAGCCTTTCCATGAGGATCTAGTCAATCCAAGGAGAGCTCGTCCTAAGAGAGCTCCACCGACTATCCGGCAACAGTTTGCAAAACAGGTGGGGAGGATTTTGGAGCATAGGCAAGGTGCTCCAAACTCTGGGATGGAGTATCTTATCAAGTGGAAGGGGGAACCGAGAAGCGAGGCGAGTTGGGAAAAGGCGGAGGACTTGTGGCAATTCGAGGGGAGAATCAAGAAGTATTTGGCAGGACTTAACCCTCCGATGAGGACATCGGCTCTCATTGGTGGGGGAGAACTGTTACAGGCTTAGCTTGTGGGACAGTCGGGCGCTAGGGTTTGGCGGTTGTCCCTAGCGAATCCCGTGTTCAAAGCGGATAACCGGTGTTATTCGTGTGGTGGAACAACCTACCGGAGCCATGCAGCAGGTTGGAGTGCAGTTGGGGTACCGAACAGGGGAGGAGCCAGACGCATGCGAGGTCGAGTTGTGCTAGAAGACGGGACCGAGCATGTGGGCAGCAGTAGCGCGTGGGGGACTGAGCAGGATGCATAGGAACCAGATGTGCATGCCGAGCGAGCACCACCGCGCATGCCAGCAATTTGATCGATCAAAAGACCGGGCAGGACTAACCTGGTGTTGAGGATTGACGAGCAGGCACCCGGGTCCAAGCGTATCTGGAGCCGGTACTGAGTGTTGGGTGGTCTGGAGCCTGCCGGTTGCTGGATCGGTACCAGGGCTAGCTGGGGGTGAACCAGGAGGGTCGACCACCAGGCTAGGATGCAACATGGGCTTTCCGATCAATTTGGCTGGAAACACCAAGAGTTGGGGTGATGTCATCTGATTAACTTGGACCGTGGATGGGTGGATCAACGGTGAGGGTCAGTTCTGGAACATCACTAAGGTGACTGCTGGTATTGAGCATGCTGAGCCATTGATCGGGGATTGGATGGCCAGGATCCAACAAGGTGATGTGCCCTTTTGTCCAACCGATGCCTATATAAGGAGCAGCTTCATTTGGTGGTGAGGCAGAATAGATCAGAGTGGATCTGAGTAACTAAGTGTGGGTGAGTGTCTCCCCTTGTGGAGAGGTGAGATCGAGTCGGGGAAAGGGGATGCCCTGGGTGTTTCTGCAGCCAGTCCTGGACGGGTCTAGGACTGGAACACCAGGGAAGCTACTGGCGCAGCTGCTGTCCGCCTGAGGGCCGAGTCACCCAGTTCTGTCCAGCAACCTCGAGCGTGTGGCCGAGAGTTGCGAAGTCCTGTCGAGGGATGTCGAGAGGCCAAGTCATGGGGAGTGAATGTCCATGACTTGCTGGTAGTCTAGTGTATAGATTACTTGTATCCTATATTCATACTAGTGGAATAGAGGTTGGGCTGAGTTCCCGTAAAATATTGTGTGTGCGTCGGATTTGGTGACCGAGAACCTGATCGGTGATTCCTGCGATCAGGGTGTGCCGGCAAGTGTGGGTGACCGGTACAGGGACGTATCACGCTGTGACTTGGTGCGATCGAGCAAGTGTCCGGCAGTGCGCTGCAACCGGGAGGCCGAGCGCCAGTACCTGGACGCGCCAGCAATCGGCGTGGTACCGGTATTTTGCTCGGGTGTTATGCGAAGGTGGTGTCCGGAGTGGTGCTGTGCAGTGCATCCGCTGGCTGCATAGCACTGTTGGCTGGTGGTTCCGAGGAGGGAAACACGCCGCACGAGGAAAGATTAGGGCGAAAAATAAGACCCTAGATCAGCCTTGTGAGGTATGAGAGCCTCCCCGGAATAGAGCTTTCTTCGGCTGCATGGTCAACCCCACCGGGTTGAGGATATCCCGCTACCACCTACTTCAACAGCGTTATATCGATGTGTAAAGCCTGTATGACATCCCAAAACTCGTCCACTAGTCCTGCCGTTACTTCCTCCTTGACTTGGCTGGACCCGGGCACGTTACTTACTTGAGTGTTCAATTCTGTCATCCCTTCAGTTATTGATTGCGATCGCTCGAAGACGGTTCCACCATCTTCGTTGGTAGGTCCGCCCACCAACAACCCTAATATTTGTTTTGATAATTAAAAGAAGCTAAGGTTAATTTTTCAATAATTATTAATATTTTTTTAAGAAACATCATTAATCTTAACAATTATAATCATTATTTTAACGTTGGTTAGTTTTTATATTTATAATCTAATAGCTCATATAAAAAATGATATAAGAAAATCTACCCCCCCCCACCCCTTTTTCTAAAACCTAAAACGCAATGTTTAAATTGAGCGTTGACAAACACTGTCAGCATCCATCGGCAATCTAGAATTGATGTACAAGTGATGATATCCAAACTGTATCAAAGTGGTTGGTTATTTATGATAATTTCATTTGAAAGTTTTTTTCCACCAAAACTGTTACAAACTTTAACGAAGTACATGGTCATGTTTACACAGTCTAGCCCAGTTGGCTAAAGAATGAGCATAAACATTACACAACCTACATATCCAATGAAACTCGGGAGTAAAAGTTACATTGTACTACATAAAACATTTAAGTTAAATTTAATTTGCCATTAACAAGCACCATCATTTGAACGTTTGAGCGGGAATGTGCGCGCATTAGACTAAGGATCCCTCGCAAGGGGTTTGAAGGTCGTTTGGAACATGTGATTCCATGTTTTTCTATTATAGCTAGCGCGGGCAACTCTGGTGGTTGGCCTGCCTCTTCACCAACGAGTCAAGCCAAAACATGCACTTCATCAGTTTTAGCAGTATTTGCCCGTGCCTGTACAAGCGAAACTCCAGAAGGGATTAGCTGTTGTTGGCAGTTTGTTTTGTGGATTAAATCCTAATTTTATTTGACTGTACATTAACGATGGAGATCAGAACATGGATTGATGATACTCTTTGGCTGGAAAGATATTTAGTGAAAAAGTGCCAGCCGGCCGTCAGTATTTTGTTTGTTATTCTATTTTTTTACTCATAATAAATTGTATACATATTATATAATGGTTTGATATTTTAAAGATCAGCCCAACTCGAACAAGCAGCACTAGTAAAAGCCCAAACCAATGGTTTGAACCCAAAAATGATGGTGCTGTAACATATTGGGCTTAAGCATTACAATAAAAGTACTATCCATAACATTTTAGATCCATAAAATATAAGCGCAGACACGCACTTATAACCATGTGAATATACCAAGTTTTCTTATTTTTTGGAAAAAATCTCTTTCTTCAATGAGTTTTTTAGCCTGCTTACATTAGATATATAAGACTTGCTGACAAATTTACAATCCATCATTCTTAGAGAAATTTCTTCCTTGAAAATTTATCTGTATTTTGGGTTTTAATCTTAGTTGCATACATTTTTGGCCCACCCCAAAGGACCACACTATGAATTCGACTTTGGGATTGACATAGATATGGGCTTGTCACAGACTCATTAAAGGGGTTGAGGTACTTGGTGGCCCTTTGCCACGATAAGTTCTATTCAAAGGCGAAAATTAAGTACAATACGAAATCTAGCATATCTGGTCCGAGTTATCAAATTCGGTGTCCCATTTTCAACTCAAATTATTTATATTTATTTGTACCTTTTAGTTAACAAGTCGACATTATTGTCACCTAGATAGCATTCGACAAAATAATCAAGAAGCAAAATTAAACCCTTAGAATAATCATCACACTACTGACCACTGATTAGACACAAAACATTCAACAAACATGGAGTAGGATGATCAAAATTAAGACGGTGTGCTAACGTTTATATCATTCAACAAACATTTTAGTAATCCATCACTTTCTAATTGACCCAATGGGAAATGTAACATCAAAGCGTGTCGCACATGTCACATGCCACACCACCCGCCAATCTCATTAAAAAGGCTACAAGGACGCCCAACAAACACGAGAGAGAGAGAGAGAGAGTGCGTTGAAAATAAAAAATAAAAAAACAAGAGAGAGAGAGAGTGAGAGACAGTAGAGCGACGCCGATCTGTGACACTCTCCCTGTTGACGGTATCCACAGATGCCATCTTGTCTATCAGTCCAGCAATCATTCTTTTTAAAATAAGAAAATTAAATTAAGCTAAAAAAAGATAAAAGGATCATAAAGTCTCCTAAATTCTTAAGGAGACCATCAACAGAGTTATGTTCCCTACTATTTTCTACTATTATTTCCTATCCAACTTAATTGATCAGGTTGATTTCTTACACGAGGAGGCAAGAGCAGGATAGAAAAGGCATCTTGGGGATGAAACATTTGATTGATCTTGTTTGTATTCTATCTAGGGTTTATTTTATTGACCAAATGCTACATTGGGTAGGACAACATATTTTGGTATCTTGACTTAATTCCAGGCACAGAATCAGGCCCCAGGAACCCAAAGGTCTAGCCCAATTTTCACCTCTTGTCAAATCTTACCACAAAGAGGCTCGTACATGCCTAAATGCCTTTCTTTCAAATGTTTGATTTTTTAGTTTGCCAGAATCTCTAACTCCTTCTGGCCTACGATTTGCAGTGTTTTCATAACTTGAGTCATGAGGGAGTGAGGTTCTCTTAATATTCGCCAAGCAAGCCAGAGCCAATAGAGCAAGGTTCATAATTTCATTTTTCTTAAACCAATCCCATCCACGGCCTTAGGCTTATATATAATCTTTTAGTGTAAAATATCACTTCCACCTAGCTGCTAAACGAATGAACAAGCCGAACTTACCGTGTACTCGAATTCGATTTGAGTAGCTCGAAGTTCATTTGAACTTGGCTCGATATCGAACGAATTTCAAGCATATATGCTCGAAAACGAATCAAATATTTTTAATACTGTTCGAACTCGACTCGAGCTTAAATATGCTTAAACTATTAAATTTTAAGAGCTCGAAACCAGTTCGACTCGAGATGTCGGGGAAGGTCGTGGGGGGTCGACGGCGTCGAGACGGCAACTGGGTGGTGGCAAGAACGGGAGTGCGGCACGGTCACAATAGCTTCGTTGTGTCATGGAGACCAGGTGACGGCTGAATGGCGGGGGGGAATAGTTAGCGATGTTTGACGGGTATTGGCGGCCGGAGGTGGTGTTGGCAACGGAGAAGGAGGGCGACATTGAGGATTTGGGGAAATTAGAAGTGTCGGGCGAGTGGGGGAGGGAAGAAATGGGTTGGTGGCGATATCGTAAATAAAAGTTGATTCCTCTCCCACTCGAGTTAAAATTGATAACTAGCTCGTAATAAATCCTAAAAAATAAGAAAAATCCCATAAAATATAATACACACAATAAAACCACAATGATATATTCTATAACTAATAATCCGCCCAAACTGCCCTATAACGCGTCCTAATTCATTATTCGGCCTAAAAATAATTTTAAGATCAAATACATAAAAAACATGCTGCATATTTTTATATACTATGATAACTCATTTTTTATCATCTTTATGGCATTATCATTATATATTCAAGTACACTTACTCCTCATCACTCATAAACCACGGCTAGCCTCAACTCAGCATGTAGTTCATGAAACTAATTTGACTTGAACTAATAGTTGAACCGACTAGTTCGCTAATGTAAAACTCTGACTCGAGGTAAGGGTTTTACGCATTAGCTTATTGATAGATGCCGGATCATGTAAGAACCCGATTATAAGTATGATATTTTTTATGTGTAATTTTTATCTTAGTAATGAACTATAAATCTTTTAGCTATCTTATGCATTTTTTTAATGGTTTGTCTCTTATATAAGTAATAACATGCATAATTTGTTAACCTTATGTTTTTAGTTAATTAAGCCATGATAAGCATTTAAATTGTTGTGGCATAGATTTTCTGAAGGTAGCAAACTCATATTAATTAAAATTAATTTTTGTTCTTTTATTGTAGTAAAATTATTTTTTAGAATTTATATTAATTGTCAATAATAAGATTTATCTATAATTTTAAATGTATTTTGAGTAGGCAAGTGATATTATACATATTATTATATTATATTATCGAGTCACGTATAAGTTGAGCTACGAGTCGATTTCTAGTCAAGTTCGAATTATAACCGAGTCGAGTCAAATCGAACACTGCATTACTCAAGCTCGACTCATGGGATTCGAGTTTGAGACGAGTTATAGCACAAGCATTTAAATATCGAATTTCGAGTCAAGTCGAGTTGAGCCGAATACTAAATACTCACGAATTAGCTCGATCGATTAGCAGCCCTACTTACACCCCTATTTTTTAAAAAATAATTACTTACAGCCCGTATGCTTTTAAAAATTGCTCACTTACACCTTTTGTTTAGTAAATAGTTAAATATTAATGACATGACCGAAAATAAAATATATTTTAACTTATTGATGCAATAAATTTGGACACATTATCAAGAGAAAAATATGTTAATACTATTTTTTAAAAATTTTAATATTAATGATAGCAAGCAATTAAATATTAATAATTTGACAAAACTAACTTGATGACATAACAAGCTCAAACACATCATCAATAAAAAAAACTTTAATATCAGGTAATTTCAAGGGTGTAATTAATTTTTGCTTTTAAAAATATAATGTTAAATTATATTTTTTTCAACAACGTGTCCAAATTTGCTAGCGCTGCATCAATTTCTGTCAATATCATCTTTGGAAGGCTAAAGCAATTTATAATGTAATTAGCCATAATATTTGAAGCTGCTTTTATCAAGGCGGTTCGTACAGCAAGAAAGATTTTATAACTTTTGAGGAAGATTCCCTTCGAAGTCATATTGTCTTTACTATTTGGTTTAACCGAACTTTAATTTAGAATTTATTCCAAAGTTAAATAAAATTAATTTTAAATTGCTTCTACCCGCGTAATTCTTCTTAGTTCAAAATATGATAATTTATCCAGAAAACTAATTTAAATATTTATATTAATTTTTCTTAAAAATAATTAAAATAACCAAGAAAAGCAACTTGAGAACCATTGTAAATAAGAATTTGATTTTTGTAAATAATTGAAATCGAAATACAAAACCTTGTGAAAAGATCGATTTTAAAATCATCTTAAAAGACATAATTCGCCAATAACACTGGGACTTGGTAAAAGCAAGCACCTAACTCTATTTTTAAATATAATTAAAAGGTCGACTCATATATAAACTATTTTTTGTTTCTATAACATTATAAATCCATATCTTTCCTTTTTTTCTTTTTTCTTTGCATTTTATGGTAGCATCCGGGCACACCCACATAAATGGAGCACCCAATATGTCTCTATCTACGTCACTTCCTCTTCCTCTTTATTATACTGATATATTAATCTATGAGATGAGACAAGCTGCAAGTAGCAGACAAAAAGATGGCACCTGTCTGTGCTTTGATATGTGAAAGCTTCCATTGAAAAGTTTTCTCCATCTATATATACAGTCACAGAGCTTCCGAGGTCGGTAGCCATGGAGGCGTTGAGAGGCTACTGGCGTCGGAAGAAGTACGTCCGTCTCGATGGCTCCGACCGCCGGAGTAGGCGGCGAAGCCGTGTGGAGGTTGCGACCATGGGCGGGACCGGCGGCGGTGGCGGTTCTGATCGGAGGAGCGGCCGCCGCAAGAGGTTTTGGAGGATTCGAATCGTGCCCAGGGTGCGGTTTCTTCAATTGAGCACGCCGAAGCGGCTGCTGATCCGCCTCCGGGACGCCTACGTGAACATGATGCTCCGGCTGGCCAACTCGCCGGCGTTGGCCGGCGCCGGAGGGAACTTGTACGGCGCACCAGCGATGCCGGTGAGAAAGGTGAAGGAGTACGATGAGAAGATGATAGTGGAGATTTACAAGTCGCTGGTAGCGCAAGGGCGGCTCTTGGCCGTCGACCCAGCCATATCGAGCGAGCAACCTATCCGGACTTGATCAAGGGTAAGGTGAAAAATTGTAGTAGTCAGTTTATGTTCTAATAAGTTTTATTTTTTTGTGTACTCTTGTTTGGAAAAAGATGATTATGATAAGGTCAATGGTAATCACTAATTAGTATCAAGCATTTGTAGAAAGCATTTTGAGGATCACTTGCTTTTTAGGTGGGTGCTAAATCATGTTTTTTGCATGAATAAAGTAACATATTACTCGCACAAAATTGATTAACACGTTCCTTTTTCCCAGAAAATTGATGAACACATTCAATCCATGCAAAATAAGGAGTAGCTGTTTTCCTCTTTTTTTTTTTAATGTTCAGGGTTGGGTGAAGAGGTGGCAGATGACGGATACATGAGAACAAGCAATGGTCTAATTTCTAAGAGTAATTGTTAACAATGGGAGAGCTGCCTGTTCGTCTGTGACTCTTTAACTGAAACATTTAATGGTCGGTAAAAGGATATGTTTTATATATATATATATATATAATATAAAATTTATTGTTAGGACAGGTTATAATTTGTTCACACATTCACACTGTCCATGGTGATCTGTTTTTGTAACTTTGGAAGAGTACTATGAGATGCCAGTAAGTTATGATGTTTCATGAAATTCAGATGGAAGTATTGAATGAGGATTGAGGGGATTGGGAAATTGTAATTGAATGTCTGGAGTCTCTGGACCGGTTAAATAAATCTCAGTGTCTGGTTGTTGGTGGGCATCATGAACAGCCTTGGAAGGCTCTTCATCTCCCTTACTATAAGCGTGTTCTCCATTATTTGCCCTTTTTGATGCCTTTCCGGCTTTCCCAAGGATGATAACAATTTAATTAGACACGATCCTATGATTCTGATCTCTTTTTCTCTGGGTGGGGTGGTGGGTGGTGGGGGGTGGGGGTTGAAGACAGTACTGATTCGGAGCAGTTGGGTTCGTAGAAATTAGAATATACACATTGTATGCTTACACGTACTTAGGTGGTCTCTTCATATTGGATCTCTACTTCATGTAAAGAGGCCCCCAAACAAGTAAGGAACTTAATTTGAAATCCATTATAAGTAAATGGGGAGAGTACTACTGTAGCGGTAGCAGTAGAAAATAAAGTGTAGAAGTACCACTATATAATTTGAAGTACCATTCCTCCAAAAATTTATTTGTAAAGTATAAATGCCCTTCAAGATTTGAGATGGACTTGAAGTAGAGATGACAAAAGTTTCAAAGATTATGTCTCATCAATATTTTTGGTCGGACTTTGCGTTAGTTTGTGCGGTCATTAATTCTCTCTCATAACCCTGATCTACTGAATCGAGTACCAATTTCAAAAAGTGTCTGCTACGAATTTTTTGGGTAGTAAATGTTCAATATTGCAGAAACAATCATGAACCTGTTCGTATATATAAAATTGCTAAACGGTTTCGCATATAAGCTCTGAAGGCCATGTGGAAGACAACAGCTGTAATGAAAATAAGATGAGAACTGTCGCGGAATTTATTTTAATCTCGCTAAACTGTTGTTGTTAGCTGTTGTTGTCACGGAATTGGATGAGATCATCACCTGATGTGATCATACCAGAAAGCAATATTAAAATGAAATGAAATCTATTTAAAATGAATAGAGTATATTTTTTTATCAAAGCAAGCCAAGAGTACTAGTTCCAAATATAATGTCAGGAGAAAGACGGCCACCTCGGTTTTGAGGCAGTCAATTAGTGGTGATCGTCCTTCTACGCCATTGACCCAGCCCGATGCCTGGACACTCATGCTGGCTTCCACATGACTCCTCGTGATTCCATATGTATATATTAATACTAATCTACTATTCTCCCACGAAGAATGCCTTGTTTTGCTCCCCGTGATGGACATGACATCAGCACATCTTCAACTGACTTGACTCTAGATATTGTATTGACCAAATTAACCTAAATTTTTTTTTTGAAGCATGAATTATTAACCGCAGACTACATGACCTTGGAAAGAAAGGACTTAAAAAAAACCCTAGACTAGTGTGGCTAAAAGTAGCCACAAAATGATAAACTTTTTATCTTATAACTTAAAATTTAAGAACAAAGTAGTAATTTTATATTGCACATCATATCATCAAACCCAGTAGGCACATCTACTTTTTTTTTTTTTTACAATTACATGCACAACTTCAGAGACACGTCACCTTAAAAAATCCTTCAGAGACACGTCACCTTAAAAAATCCTTCAGAGACACGTCCTTCGCCGCAGCCCATTATTAGACGCCGTAACTTCTTTTGCTGACAATAAATAATATGGAAACTGCATGGTCTTACACGGAATCGGAATCGGTCTGAATCGGCCAGGAATCGGTTTTGTTGAATCGGTCCAAATTAATTTAATCGGTCATATATAATAATTTGACAATTTATAATATAAATATATTAAAATTGGATATTGATGTTATTTTGATATTATTCTGTGTATTATAATTTATGATATTTTTAAATATTTTTTAAGATTTTTTTTAATTATTTAGAATTAATTATTATTTTTGACTCGAGTTAGACTCGAGTCAACTTTTAATTACGAGAATGCCACTCTTTACCCCCGCCGCCGCCGCCGGCCCG
Source organism: Piper betle (assembly GCA_033002965.1). Lineage (NCBI taxonomy): Eukaryota > Viridiplantae > Streptophyta > Magnoliopsida > Piperales > Piperaceae > Piper > Piper betle. The sequence continues at coordinate 113,977 of JAURVB010013474.1, read as the reverse complement.
GTCGGCGGCGAGTCTCGCGGCGGCGATGTCGGAGGATGTCGGCAGCCCGGTCGGACGAACAGGCGGCGGTCGGACGGCAGATTCGCGGCGGAATCGCGGCGCTCGCGTCGGCCGGCGGAACCCGAGTTCGGGCGGCGGTCGCAACGCTGCGGCGGAATCGTGGCGGAGGGCGGAGCTGAGGTCGGAGTCGGGCGGCGGTGGCCTGGTCGGACGGAGGACGGCCGAGGGAGGACGGCGCAAGCGCGGCGGAGGGCGGCGGAGCGAAGGTCGGAGTCGGGCGGCGGAATCGGGGGAGGGTATGATTTAGGTTTTTAAATCCAAATTACCATTTTACCCATGCTTAAATAATTTAATAAAAATTATACCTAGGGTATTTTGGTAATTTCATAAAAAACCGATTCCGATTTAAATCGGCCGATTCCGATTCCGAGTTAAATCGGTCGGAATCGGCCGAAACGGGCCGATTCACGACCCGATTCGGGGCCGACCGAGTCGGCCCCGAAATCGGATCGGCGCGACGCCGATCCGATTTAAATCGGCCGATTCCGCACGGAATCGGCCAATTCGTGCAACCATGGTCTTACATATATTGCGGATAACCACCTTAATTACTGCACAGTAAAAGTAATATTAATTCATTTTGTATGGACCATAAGTCACGGACAAAAGTACTATTTTGTCCACATTAATTTATCCACTTAGTTAAGGCCCTGCAGAAAAAAAAGAGTTTTTTATTTATATTTTGAGATAAGTATCATTAATTTCTCTATATTTTTTCTCCCACAAAAAAAAATCATATTCTATACTTTTCTCTTTTTTCCCCAAGCTTCTATACTTTTCTCTTAATATCCACATCCTTTATAGTACTTTTAAAGCTTGTTCGGAGTAGTGGAGAATTTTATTCTTGTAGTAATTCAAAAAAAGTGAAAAGAATTATTTTATTTTTATTAGTTCTTGAGTAAGGTAGATTCACAAAGCTTTATTCTCACGCTTGTGCAACAAATTAATCGTGATTTGAACTAGTAGAAGTGATACTTGTAGAGCGTAGAGAAGAAGACAGATAGAGGTACCCCCTCAATTAACAAAAAAATCATATTTACGAGATCAATATGTCATCCATATGTATGGATCGAACTGCCATAAACGGAATTCTAGTATGTTCCAATTTCAATATCTACGTTTCCCTTATGAAACATTAATAAGTTATACCAAAGTCTCTGTCGGCCCATTTCTACCTACGAATGCTAATCCAACTAAGTGGGCCGCATGGAACATTTTGAAGCCCATATTCTTCCTTGCGGCCCTTGCGATTTTGTCATGTCCCTAGTCTGGAAAATCTTTTGCGGTTTTCTCATTAGTAACCAAATACCAGCGCGATGCACGGGTATATTTAATACCTATGAATAATATATATTAATAATATACAAAATTAATTTCATAATTATTATGATATTTTTTAACTAAAAAATAAATATTATTTTTATTTAACAAATAATATAGTTATACACAAATATTAAAAAAACTAATTTAAATTTCAACAACTAAATTGAATTTATTTTTTAAGTATTTTTAATTTGATTAGAATCACACTCTAGGTTTTTTTATAATAAATAAAAATATGTAGATAAATATATAAAAACAGTAAAAAGTTAAGTTAAGTATATATTATTAAGAAATAAAATTTAATTTGATAGTATACTTATAAATATATAAAAATATATTAACATTTTCAATCCCAATTTAGGTAGAATTATAGTCCAAAATATTTTTTAATAATAAATAATAATTATTATAATTTAAAATTAAGTAAGTATTAAAGGGCATATAAAATTTTTGTGGGGCATAATTAACTAAAATACAATGAGAAAAAAAATCACAGGCACACTTTAATGAAGCGGTAGATTTTCTCTTATTCTTTGTGAAATAAGAAGTTTCTTATAATCCAGTTGCATTGTCCATCTACTTCTTCAAGAAGCTTACACTCCGATTAGCAATTACAATATATATATATATATAAAATATCCTGGAGAATTACCCTTTAATATATAAATGATTATTATGAATAAATCTATAGCAAGAAATTAAAGAGCCTACTAGATATATGAATGCATGACAATTGTTAACAAAAAAATAATTAAGACTCGTGACCATCATAAAAGATTCGTATATATGCCCATCCAAATGGTACCCTCATTCTCAAAATGTTTTATAGTTATAAAAGGTTGAAACTTGCGTTTTTCTCTAACTGCCTAAGCTTTTTTTAGGCTGTATATATATAGATCATGGAATTTATAAAAAGCTAATTAATTAACAAGCACGTTTCTGTTTTGGGATGAACAAGATTTGGCTTCACACATACAATGTATATCATACATGCATGCTTCGCATAAAAAAATGTTTCCTAAACCACGCATCGTGCAAAATTGCAGCCAGATATATTGTCTCAATGACTGGTTAGAGGGATGCGACGGACTCAAATTACCTGTTAGCATGTTGTGTGTCCCATAATCTTTACTCGTCATTTACGACTGGTCACTTTCTGGTAAGGTTGCTAGCTAGTAGGCATATTGTGTGATGCACGAATGAATATGTATATATCATCAAAAAGAAGTTGCTAAAATAAAAAGTTCGACGCATGCATGTACATGTATACCATTATTTTGTAAAAAAGCTCCACGAGACATATCATATTGACTAGCTAGCTGCCCATATATCAATCCCATGTACGCAAAAATAGTTGATACACCAAACACGGATATCAAGTCCCACGAGAAACTAATAGTGTCGATAACCATTTAAACTAAGAGATCAGGAAAGACAGTAACCATGTTGGAGAAGTGCTACAAGAGGTAAGCCTATATATTACTTTGTCCATTTCCCAAACAAGTACGCTTACATTCACGTGCTAATTAGGCTAAGTTGAGAAGAAGAAATGTTTGGTTAAACGGTGAAGTCCCAACTAGCTAATTTCTTATCGGAGATTGTCAGAATCAGCTGAGTAAAATATATCAGCACTGGTAGAAGATGTAGTCGATCTTGCTGGCTCAGAATATTAATTATTATGCGGAGTACATTTTTTTGATGTTATCGATCCAGTACGTGTAGGAAAATAAATGCTAATTATAAATAATCTTAACCGGTGACAATGATTTACTGACCAAGTCAAAACATTGAAATCTCAAAATTAAATGTATTTTAGCTTCGACTTCTGTGTCCAATGTAAATTTTGACTGGGTGCTAACACGATCGCCTTAACCAAGGCAATACATGAGGTTAATTAAATAACTAGTTCGATTACTGCTGGCTTCCCATAGTCACAACGTGGGATAGATACCAAGGAGGCGTACTCAACTCAACCATGCTCATGTAGAGCTTAGAAGTACATAAAAAATGAATGTTGGCAGGTCAGGTCTCGGAAATCTCGGCTTATGTTACAACATTATGAAGAGAGTTTGGAATTGCATTGTCTTGGAGGCCGATCGAGAACTGCTCGGTACACCCTAAATAGAGTGGGAACTGGTAAACGAGTACAATGAAAATGAAATGTAGCAGCTCCGGATCTTATTTTGGTGAGTAAGATCGGGAGAATCCAGGAGCTAAGATTTACGTGGTCTGTCTCTTATTCTTTGTTTTATAAAAAGATGGCGTCGTATCTGAAAATTTAAAAGACGGGTGAGTTGGGAGAAGAATCTGCTCAGAAGTCTGAAATGATGGGGGGGCGGGGTACAATTATATGTACGACTCCCTCCCTACCTTCTTTATAAAAAAATTTATCGGACACGGACAATTGCTCTCGGTATCTGGTTTGACCGTCCGAACTGAGAGGTTGGTACATGGTGCGTGCCAGCTAACCGATTTGATGTCTCTGTGCGCATGGTCTCAGATCGCAGGGATGTGGGCCCATTTTGTCATCTTAGGGGCAGATTAGTCATTTACATGTGTGACAAGTCGATTGGCCAGTGAGGCCAGCTGTTTTTATTCGGTTGGATTGCGGATCTGCTGCTCCGGACGCGTCGGTTTGAAAGCTTGCGGCCCGGAACGCCAATTGTAAGTCAAAACACGGTGAAAACTCTATAGTGTAATGATTTCGGTCGGGTGTGCTGCTATATTTTTTTCTTTGGAAATTTTATTTACAGATTTTGTCCCGAGAGAACTCAGAGTCAGAAACATGGTTGCAGAAATCGGCCGATTTAAATTGGAATCGGTTTTTTAGGAAATTACCAAAATACCCTAGGTATGATTTTTATTAAATTATTTAAGCATGGGTAAAATGGTAATTTGGATTTTAAAAACCTAAAATCAAACCCGCTCCCCCGACACCGCCGCCGCTCGTCCGCCCGCCGCGAGACTCGCCGCCGACCGGGCCGCCGGTGGCGGCGGGGGGTAAAAATCGCACGGTGGCATTCTTGTAATTAAAAGTTGACTCGAGTTTAACTCGAGTCAAAAATAATAATTAATTCGAAATAATTTAAAAAAATCTTAAAAAATATTTAAAAATATCAAAAACTATAATACACAGAATAATATCAAAATAACATCAATACTTAATTTTAATATATTTATATTATAAATTGTCAAATTATTATATATAACTGATTAAATTAATTTGGACCGATTCAACTGAACCGATTCCCGGCCGATTCAGACCGATTCCGATTCCGATTCCGATTCACTGGAAAATCGATTCCGATTCCGATTCCGATTTATGCAACCATGGTCAGAAACACTAAAGTTTTTTTTTAATATTAATTAAGTTTAATTTTAATATATATTAAATAATTTTTTAATAGTTATTATCTGCCATTATATTCTTAGAAGATATAAACTTAAAAATAAAAATTTAGTATAAGACCTTGTAGCTAATATTGTTAAATTTTTAATATATATTTATTCTTTTTAAATTACAAAAATACATATTTATTTTTATTTTGAAACCATATATACGTAGTTAAGATGAATTTTTTTCTTACAAATCTATTAATTTTTGTATCTGATTTATAATTAAAATAAATTATATTTGGTTCAATTAAGTTAAATTAAGTTTAATTAAAATTTAAAATTATGAATTTTTTAAAAACATTATAGTAAAATATATTTTATCATTAATATTTGATTAATATCAGTTAAAATATTATAATTTTTTAAAAAATAAATTTTGTGTAAATTTTGAATTAAAAAACTAGGAATAGATGACGACGGAGTAATATAATATAATATTTAAAATTATATAAAAAGACCTACACTGACTATGTTGGATTTAAATATAATTGCTTGATTGGTGCTCGTGAAGTCTTATTGGTAGACGCAAGTGCAGCGGATCCAGAGATTCCAGACTCAGTCTGATTCGCAGCTGTAGAAGCCCCAGAAGCTTGTCACCACGTTGTGGCCCCACCCACCTCGATCGGCCCCACTTCAACATCATAAATGATAAACGCACTCTTAATACACTACAATAATAACAGTAATAAATATAATCCCAGTTAATTTATTAATTAATCCTAATATAATCACCCTCTCCTTCCTTCCTAACAAAATTAAAACCAAAAATCGCATAAAATCCTCTCTCCCACTCAATCGAGCTAAGCATCTGCTAATCCCAATTAGCTGAATAAATTAACCCAACCACTAATAACATAATAATAACAAAATAACGTAACACTAACTAATAATAATTTTCCTTCTTCCCTTTTCAATGCCAGTAACGATAATGCCCCCTCCCTATCTCTCTCCACTCTTCCATTAAACCCGCCACCGCTGCCACTGCCGCCGACAAGGTTGAGTGGTCGAGAAAGCCTCTCGGCCGGCGGCCGTCTCTCCGGTCGACATCGAACTGCGCATCTCGGTTTTGAGTTTCTGCAAATTTTTTTAGTTGAAATTTGAAGCGCTATAAGGAGAAGAGGGAGTCGTCGTCGTCGACGTTGGCGGCGACCATGCTGTGGATTGTAAGGGTATCGGGGGTCCTTTCGGCCGCATTGGCCATGGTGGTCTTGTCCCCTTCCCTCCAATCCTTCCCACCAGCCGAAGCCATTCGCCCCTTCTCCTTCCGAAAAGCCCACGACTTTCCCAATGCAGCGAAATGCGTTGCGGGCGGCGGAGTGTGCGACCCATCGCTTGTGCACATCGCTATAACGCTGGATGTGGACTATCTGCGGGGGTCAATAGCGGCGGTACACTCGGTGCTGCAAAACGCGCGGTGCCCTGGCAACATCTTCTTCCACTTCCTCGTCTCCGACGCCGACATGGCGTCGGTGGTTCTGTCCACCTTCCCGGACCTCAAGTTCAAGGCCTACTTCTTCGACCCCGGCCGTGTCCGTCGCCTCATATCGTCGTCGGTCCGGCAGGCCCTGGAGCAGCCTCCTCAACTACGCCCGCAACTACCTCGCTCACACCCTGGAGCCCTGCGTCCGCCGCGTCGTCTACCTCGACTCCGATCTCGTCGTCGTCGACGACGTCGCCAAGCTCTGGGCGACGGACCTCGCCGGGAGGACCATCGGCGCGCCCGAGTACTGCCACGCCAACTTCTCCAAGTACTTCACGGCCAGGTTCTGGTCGGATGAGCGGCTCCGCCGGGCGTTCGAGGGGCGGAAGCCCTGCTACTTCAACACCGGGGTGATGGTGATGGACCTGGAGAGGTGGAGGAGGGGCGGGTACACGAAGCGGATTGAGAGGTGGATGGAGGTGCAGAAGACGGGGAGGATCTATGAGCTTGGGTCGTTGCCGCCCTTCTTGTTGGTGTTCGCCGGCGAGGTGGCGCCGATCGCTCACCGGTGGAACCAGCACGGCCTCGGCGGCGACAATGTGAGAGGAGCTGCCGGGACCTCCACCCCGGCCCTGTCAGTCTCCTCCATTGGAGCGGCAGCGGCAAGCCATGGTCGCGCCTCGACTCCGGCCACCCCTGCCCGCTGGACGGCCTTTGGGCTCCTTACGATTTGTACGGCGGCGCCTCGCCTTAAACCTTCACCACCGACCTCTTCCCGATCTTCCTATCCGGTATATTCCTCTTTCTGTTTTTCGGATTTCAGATTTACATTTTGTTTTTTTGATGAGCTTATTTCTTCTTCTTCTTCTATTTTGGCTAAAATTCTTGCCCAGTTCTTGGTTGATAGAGTTGATTTGTATTACATTGGTATTCTATTTTTCTCCGACTTCGAAATAATACACGAGGTGAAAATTTTTTATTGCTTGGTGTTGGAAGCTGATAGATTTTGACAGCTATGGTAGAACTGGTTGTTTTGGGTTCTCTGTTTCCACGGAGCATAATTCTTAGCTTATCATCTATTCGTGATTTCTTTAATTGTTGCAACTGTAATGTCTCTTCTAACGCTTGAGGAGGAAGCTGATTCCACTAATAAGCGAAATCACTGCAAAAATCTGTTGCCTTTGGCTATCCGTGAACTACATTGATGAGTGTTTAAGGTTTAGATTGTAGAATTTCAATTGGTTGATAAATGTTCAAGCGAATCCGGGTCGAGGGATCCATTCCTCCCTCCTATGAGGGGAAGGCTGCACTATCAACTATTACGACACTTTGTGTAATGAGGGCGTTTGAATGATTGCCAATAAATGTTGCGAACGATTTTACCTGGCCTCTTTTTTCTTTGGATGAAAAGGGTGAGTATTGTTGTTGAAGGTTATATATAAAATCTTCTAGGACTCAGTTTGGCGGCCGAGTAGGTAAAAACTTGAGCCTTATGATGGATGATGGATCTTGGTTTTTATTTCTCCGTGGTCATATGGGACTTCATTTTTTTTGTCAATGTAGTAACAGTAGTTGGCGATACCAGACATGTGAACTACCACCTATTCTGTCATTTTGCGGGTGTTATATTAAACACAACTTGTTACAAGTTATCTATTATTCTGTTGCATTGTTTAATCCTCTAAAATGAACAGCCAACAACTCTAGCCTTAGCTGTGTTGAGAATAATATAGGAGAAGGGACAGTTGGGTGTTGCAAATTGCATTCGCTTCTTCTAGCGCTTTTGCTGCCCCCTCCACTTTCTGTAGCATTCTTCTGAATTGCCCCACAAGAGAGCATGTAGTATCAAAAACACTCTCGTGGGTAATATCTTCTTTTGTCCACATGACAAATTTGAGGCCCATCACATTGTCGGACCCATTCATATTTTCTTTTGCTCGAAGCAGATTTTCATGCCTCTTTCTTCTTCATTTTAACTTCTAGTGGTACTTGTATCAGCGGTTTACTCGATTATGATGGGTCATCTTCAATGTTTTTTTACTTGTGATTTTCATCCAACTCATCCCGGCTACCTTCTTAATCTTGGTGTGCTGCACGTTGGCTGGGTTTGACGAGTGAGTGTCTGTTCCTCTTAGGTTTAGCATAGGCCTCTTCTTGCTTTAGTTGAATAATAATTTGTACTGTTCATGAGCCGAGCAAGTGGTATCTTCTATCTGATATGGTAACAAAAGTCAAAAGACAGCGAAAAACATCATTGGTGGGCGTTGCTATTAGTTTATGATGTAAACGTAAATGCCTACCGTTGCATGCATTTTGAACTGGTAAATTAAGCGTTTTTTGTTAATGCTCTTTCTAAGCTCTACGTTATGCTGTTGTGACGAGTGAATTAGTAGCCTAGCAGGAGCCTTTGCTTCTTTAGAAGTCAAAGCGTAGTGGGCGAGGGGGTGCCATCATAGAGCCTGGCCAGAGCAACCTTCGCTTCTACTAGCCGATAAGATTTCATTGTCTGGGTCGATTTGATTGAAACATCATCCATATCTTCTTCAGCCCTCGTTTGGGCAAAGCATACAATTGTGATAATTGTTGAAAATGAAAAGATCATCAAATTGAATTTCCCATGATACCCGTTGGCTATGGGAGCATTCATTCTGGTTATTACAAGAAAGATGTGAGTTCTGTCATAGAGGAAGTAATTAGCCACGATTCAATTGTAAGATTAATTTAAAGAAAATAAACAGCATATTGATGAGGTCATTCCGTTGCCCATTAGTTTGTCTCAGTAGCAGCATTTAGAGTAAGATTTGATGATTTATCAATTTTCACATATGTTAGCCATTTGTTTCCATTAAGCAACGGTCTGTGCATTGTGAAAGAATAAACGATAGTGCTGCTACTCTCATTACGATTACAATGTTGGATGATTCCTTTTTGTGAAGTCTTTTCATTCGTTGGGCAAAGTTCTATTGTTTCGTGAGTCACACATGTTCCATATCTTCTTCAGTCCTCGTTTGGGCAAAAGCTTACAATTATGATAATTGTTGAAAATGCAAAGATCATCAAATTGAATATTCCCATGATACCCGATGGATATGGGAGTATTCATTCTGGAATTACAAGAAACATGTGGGTTCTGTTATAGAGGAAGTTCCAACATGTAGTTTCTTCTTCATTGGGTTGACGAAAGACAAAGATTAATCAGAAGCTTCACTTATCAATTTCTTATTTCCTAAGAAATAAAAAAAGATTTGAGCCTGTACGTGTACTAAACTATACAATGCTTTCGTTGAGAGGTGAACAAGACCTCCCCGCTTACTAAAAAGGGTGCTCTATCAAACTGAGCTACGAAAAAGGTTTGGGCGTTACATTTATAGAATTTATATATTATTAATCTTAAATAACTAATACCGAAGATTGTGCCTCCAAAGGATATCAATCTCGGAAAACAGAAAGTGTAAACCCGCAGATCAAGAACGCTTTTTTCCTGCAACCTTCAAACACTAAATCGTTTTTACAATAGTAGTTTGTGGATAAACATTTTAAGAGCGGACTCGGCTCGGATCTCACTCAAATTATTTTTATCGGGCGGCTAATTGAGCGAGTCAGTTTGATTCGACTTGAAATTGGGCATTTAAATGCTCGAGCTCGAACTCGACTTGAATCGAATCCTTCGAGCCGGGTTTGAGCAAGGCAATCTTCAACTTGACTTGACTCGGTTATAACTCGAACTCGATTCGAAATCGACTCATAATTCGACTAAAACTCACTTAATAAAATAATATAATAATATAATCTTTCTATAACTATATATATATTAATAAATTTAATTGAAACTAGTTATATTTATTTATATATAATATGATAATAAAGTAGTGAGATAACTTAGCTTGTAGGTATTCAAGTTAAAGAATTGGAGGTCATGGGCACTTCTAAGCGAGTTATTTTCCACTTTATAATTTACAATCAAGTTAGTTTCGAACTCAATGCGAATTGGGTCAAAATTAAATAGTTTAAGTGTATTCGAGCTCGAATAAGATAAAAATATTTCAGCTAAGCTCGAACATGCATGTTTAAAACTTGTTCAATATCAAACTGAATTTGAACGAACTTCAAACTATTTGAGCCGAGTTCGACACAAATCGAACTCGGCTCGCTCATTTAGTAGCCCCAAAGTTAAGACTTCACTCAATTTCAATCAAAGAACTTCGAGCGGGTTATAGACAACTACAAGGCCAAACTTTTTTGAAGGTAAAAAATGCATGACAATACCAAAGAGCTGGGTAATCGCAGCTCTTCACAAAACTAAGATTACAATTAGAAAATGCATGACAATACCAAAGAGATGGGTAATCGCAGCTCTTCAAAAAATTAGGATTACAATTTCAACATCCTTCGTTTGGCAGAGATGTTTGAGGGAAGAAGACGGTGCTAGCAAAGTTTATTAACTAAAAGGCATATGTTTACTCTATTTCTAAGAGCCGGAGAAAGAAACCTCCTATAATGACTCATGAGAGATTAAAAGCACACCAAAAAAAAGCGTAAATTAGATTATGTTATATAAAGAGCCATTGAAGAAGTGCGTCCGGCTACAAGCGGACAATTCCATCGTGCTATGAGTAGACAATCCCGAAGAAATATTCAGACACGGGTAAGAGTTCTCGCAGATCTCCCTATTACCAGAAACCTACAGAAGTTAGAATGGGAAAAGGAAAAGGAAATCCTATGGGTTGGTTTGATCGTGTATCCGCGGGAAGGCAGCCATTAGGATTTTCTTCCTCTTGGCCTGTTTTCACTCTAACGCATCATGTTCCCGATCTTCTCTTCTTCCTCTCTCTTCTGTTCGTCTTCTCTTCAATCGAACAACAACCAGTCGTCTTGGCCTCAAATCAGTTCAACTTTCAACATGCACAACTCCTGTTGCTTGCGGCCAATTTTGAACATTTAAACCATATACACTAATGTTCAGAAACAAACAAACTTCATTGCACACAGGACAGAAGAGAATTCTGAAACCAGCCAAGGCCTAACATCTCCAATCCATTATAACTATGAAGACATTATCCTCATGGATTATCAGGTACTCAATTAGTAGGCCGTACGCTGCTGCGCTCATTATCTTATGGAATCTACTTTGATGTGTACCGTGGGAAGCAAAAAACATAAAATCCGGGTGATTAACATTTAAGTTCTGAAGCCAGCTATTGGCAGCTTGCGTCAGTGTCGCAGCCTGCATCGCTCATTAAGCCAATTAGATGTCCGAACAGAAACTTATACGAGGCAAGCCCAAATACAGGAAGAGATTACTTATGTAACATCAGCAGAATTGACAATCTTCTTCACGGTAGAAAAGCTACCTCGACTGTTGCTCACACCTGGTCAGAGTGACATTATTAAAGACAATAGACTATGGTGTTTATATGCTATTTCTAAAGATACAAGTCCATTATTCATCACTTGTAGGATTAAAAATTCAACTCATCATGCAATTAGTAACGTTGCTTGCACTTCTCCTAACGAGAGCTTCAAATATTTTCAGCAGAGTTTGCAGTCCACTTCATCTTAGAGAGCATCTATTACGAAGTTTGATTATACGATGTGTTAATTTGTTTGTGCACCAGAAAATGATCAAAAAGCATCTTTCTTCATTTCTATTTACACTCTACACAAACCAACTTGTGAGTTAAAAGCTTACCTATAGATGTGGTCGGAAGTTATTGGTACGTCAAAAACAAGCTTTCAGATCCCGTAAGGTTGGTCCAGTAGGTATTCTGTATATTGGATACCTACAGCGTGGTCGAGTACATACTAAATAGTAGTCATTAAGGTGAAACTTGAAACAGACAATTAAATAACAAATTGATGATCTCTTCAAATAAAAATTTTAAAAAACATTCTAAGCCACTGAAATCCAACTATACGGAGAAAGATCGCAGCTCAAGTAAGTTCTTAAGTTGTGGGAACCGAGATGCTAGGGTGGAAATCTGAAAAACTGCTATGGCTATGTGAAAGTTACCTTATCATTGTTTCCTTGTCTGAAAATGAAGACTACATTAAGAAAGAAACACAATTAGCCTTTTCTGCCAAAGGTTCACGGCTATAAGGGGGATCCCTTTCCATATATTCAAATGCCGAAGAACTACTTGAACTCTTACCATCGTCATTTGAAAATCTCTCCTGAACATGAAGTGATTTTTCACTTAAAGATAATCTATCCATTTTAACCAAGCTGGACTCAGCCAATCTCTTCTGACCTCGTAATCCAAGTTTAACACACCTCTCAATATTCTCAGAATCGCTACCATCGTTGCTCGCCTCCTGAGGGGATCTAAATCAGGCTCTTCACCAAGATGCCTGCATTAACGGATTCATATATTATACCATATCCATGTATCGAATGACACAAGGAAAAGGAAAGCTGATTGCAAACAACAATTATAAAAGTAATAGTGTCGCAATTGAGATCATTGTTTCAGCTTGTTAAGTAGCAGACATCATACAGTCTTCGAAAACTAAATACAAATAAAAAAAAACAGTCAATGATAACAAACCTTTCAAAGAAACTTAAAAAACTAAAACAAAAATCGCAAACATTATAAACCCTTCGGCATTTCCAAAATTTCAGAGCTCTTACGGCCATACGATTTCTTATCACCACATATGAATCATCAGCGCGAGCCCAGATCGAAAGAGTGAATTGATGCCACGTCACGTCAACAACATAAGTTGGCAGTCATCAAGCTTTCAACGATGAAAGAAACGGAAGCAATTAACAAGCTCGAATGAGGAATAAAGCAACCGTAGAAGGCGGTTCCTCAAAAAACACAAATGAGAACTTTATACAATGTCATGATTGTGGATGCCCGCAATGATTTGTCAATGGATTCTCTGCATTAAAACATGAGCTCTTCACCTAACAGCTAAAGACTGCAAACATTGTGACTTCCTACTAAGCATGATAGCATGCATTATAAATAACAAGAAACATGAAAGGAAAAACAAAAACCGGCAAGGGCGACTTGAAAGATCACCTCGTTTTGAAAGGAGGCGTGGAGCACTCAACGTACAATTGAATGCCAGACAAGGCGCATAGTACTGAACCACAGTGTCGCACCCATTCATAACCAAAGGCACTCCTGCTCCATAAGCACTCCATTCCTTGAAAGCTTCCCACAAATCACCCAAACAAAAATACGGATGCAATTGGTTGTTCCTCCATCCTCTACCCCCCGTCTACAATTCAACACAAAAGAACCTAAAATAGACAATTATTACATTGTAGTGACGATAATAAAAATGTTAACCTTCCTTCTAACCGAGAAATTGTTCGGAACAAAAAATAAAACCTTCTCTCTAACCAAGTTATCTAGCAATGTGATGTATGCCAATGCTCTAAGAGTGCTCATATGAAACCCTATGGTTTGCTTCAAACCCTAGCTATTCCCACTCAAGTATGGAGAGATATATCAATGGACTTCATCACTCATCTGTCAAGAAGTCAAGGTAAGGATTCCATAATGGTTGTTGTTGATCGCCTCACAAAGTCGATGCATTTTGTTGCCCTTCAACACCCCTTCACGGCAGCAACAGTGGCTAACCTATTCTTCGACAATGTGTCGAAACTGCACAGCATGCCGACATCCATCGTTTGTGACAGAGACCCCCCTGTTACAGGTAGTTTTTGGAATGAACTCTCTACCAAACAAAGAATTGCATTCAATTATAGATCTACCTATCACCCCCAAACAGACAGGCAAACTGAAGAAACTAGCCTAATCCTTGAACAATATTTGCGCTGTTTTCCAGGAAGGAAACCACATGTTTGGACCAAGTGGTTGGCGTGGGCCGAGTTTTGCTACAATACCGGCCATCAGGCAGCAATAAAAATGAGTACATTTGAAGCTCTCTACAACATGCCGCCACCCACACTCTTGTCATACATTCTAGGAACAGCACGACTTCGCACCCGTGACCAGTTATTGGCGGAGCTAAGTCAAAATCTCTGTCTTACGACAACGAATGAAATCTTCTGCTGATCAACATCGTTGGCAAGGTCATGCGTTTTAAATTGGAGATTGGGTATGTGTTATGCTGCCCCATTACCGTCAACGATCATTACGAGGGGGAACCAGCACAAGCAGTCAGCAAAGTTTTTGGGGCCTTATCAAGTTATTGGATGTGTCGGCTTCGTATCCTATCAGTTGATGTTACCATCTGTTGCAAAAGTCACATTGTATTCCACATTTCACTCCACAAAAAGAAGGTACCATTTCCAGTGGAGTTGGAGATCACCGAGCAGGCCCCGAGTTCAGATCTGCCGGAGAATATAGTGGAAGCTTAAAGTACTACTCTTGTATGATGTCGACGACAAGTTTATTTTTGGGTTGGGGGAAATGATACGTTTATAGGTGGTTTTTCATTGCCTGCACTAGTGGCTTGTGTTTTGTTATGTAGTTAATGAACTGAGTAACAGCAATGAATAAATGGGTAGAATTTATAGGTAATTGAAATGTAATGGTTAAGTGGGTTGCAAAAGAACATATTGTACCCAGAGTCCCAGACATCTCTGGAAAAGTACATCTCTCTCAATTTCTTTGTCCTCTCCTTGTGAGCTTGGATTTATAACTTTCTTGTGAATAAGGGGATTGGATCTGGTGACATAAGAAAAATGAAAAATACACATACTTGCCTTCATATTTCACTAACAGGAAAAATTTAACAATTTAACGAGCACTTTTTTCAAGCGTAATTTAAAGAGGTCGTTGTGATTTAATAGTAGAATGATGCTCCATTCACGATTCAGTGGTGGTTTATATTCTATATTTACAATTTAATAATATTTTTTACTTAATGATTTAATATCACTATTTTTATTTAGTTTGGGTTTTGGCGGAAAATTAGTTGGGGAAAATTTGACCCAATATTTTAAAAATATAAAATAAAAAATTAACATAGACGAGAGGAGTTCAGTCTAGCGGGCAAATCGGCTGCCCATGGCTAAATTTGGCAACTGATACATGCAGATATAAGGGTAGTAAGATCCGGTCACCCCAACTAAATCTTTTGTCAACAGTAAGGATTAAATAAGTCAAAAACATTATTGTATAATAAATAGAGTGTTAGTTATGCTGGGTCGCAAACAAAAAATCATTCTATTAAAAGTAGTATACAAGTGAGTTATAGCTTATACTAGCTACATTTTTTATTTTAAACAAATTAATATATCCCACTAATAAAAATTTGAATAGATAAATATAATAATAAGGGTATTTATATATTTTTAACTCCATGTAATACTTTTAACTCATTCATCTCAATTATTAAAGTAATTGTGATAAAAAATAATTTCAAAATATCTTTAAATTAATAATTTTTTAAAAAAATTAATATAACAAAAAAATTGGTTGACATCTAACTTATAAACTCTATTTTTCACGCATGTAAACCTCCTTATGTAGTACCTACTAAAAATTATTCAAATTAGAGGAGTAGCTCACTTTAATTTTTTCATTCTATTGATTATATTTTTTTCAAATTAAAAAGTGAGAACGTAAACTTAGAAATTATGATCTCGTTTGTTTATTTGTTTATTTATTTATTTATTTAAAAAGTGGTAACCCAAACCTAGATAATTATGATCTCATTTAATTCAATGCTTATAAAAACGTGAATCGAACCGGTTCGTCAAGAAATTGGCGGATGTCCCGGGTAGAAACCCGTAAGTCAGTAACTCACAATTTCGCCCCGTTATTTGATTTCCACCGTTTCCCGCAAATCTACGCTTTCCGGTTGAATCCTCGGAAATGGTGGAATCTCGCTTACCGCTTCTGACCGCGTCTTCTCCGCCGGCGGCAGCGGCGGAGGAATCCATCACCGTCGCCGACGATGACTATCCTCCTTCCGCCGCAGACCGTGCCCTCAACGGCGGCAGCTGCTCCTCCCAACCTCCTCCGGCGAGGCAGAACGCTACGAACCCCAATCCCCGCCTCGCCTCCCTCGACGTCTTCCGAGGGCTCACCGTCGCCGTACGCTTCGATCTATCGCACTTGCTCCTCGTTTGTGGTCATTGTCTCATGATAGCAATGTTTGTGTGTGCAGCTGATGATTCTGGTCGACGACGCCGGAGGCGCTTTCCCGTCGATCAATCACTCACCGTGGTTCGGCGTCACGCTCGCCGACTTCGTCATGCCCTTCTTCCTCTTCGTCGTCGGTGCTTCCGTTGGACTCGTTTTCAAGGTTGGACAAAAAATTGTAGCTCTTCTTTATGTTCATTTTGAAGTGAAAAGGCAATAATATGGGGGATAATTTGGTTGTTTGCAGAAAGTCTCCAACAAGAGAACAGCGACCATGAAGGTCTTAGTGAGGACGATCAAGCTCTTTGTGCTTGGTTTGGTGCTTCAAGGTGTTACCCTGCTCTAATGTTATAACTACGTCTTTGTTGTACAAATGATTGTTCTTTAAAATGTTTCGGTGTCTACTGTTATATAGGTGGATACTTCCATGGCCGTAATCATCTTACTTATGGAGTTGACTTATCCCGAATCAGAATCATGGGTGTACTGCAGGTAGTTCTTTTTAAAATAATAATAATAATAATAGCTTGTCTATAACTTTGTCTTTTTAAATGGTATCCTCTAAGTGTCTCTTGTCAATTTGTCTTCTGCTGATAATTTACTGTTCCGGGAAACTGCCTTATTGTGTTTTCCCGGAAGATTTACCTCTTTAGCTAGCTCGCTATATTTCTATATGTGCCTTTATAGGATTTGATTGTGTTTGTCGTTTCTTTATTGTTCAGTATACATGTTTCATGCATTTACTTTGGCATGAAGCCATTCATATTCACCAAATTGCAAACGAACCTGCACCCTGCAACTCCATTGGATCATTGACCATATTCACAAATAACTTATATTTGCGTTTTTCTCACTGCCGCTATTAAGCTCCCGGTTTGGGAATTCTTTACCCCCTTTTGAACTATTCACGAGTTCATATTGTTTCTCTTTATGTTCTTTACGTATTACAGAAGCAGAAAATGATAAGATAATAAAATATATATAAAAAAAGAAAAACGAAAAGAAAAGAAAACCTTTAAGGAAAATCTTAAATCTTTTGATAATGTTCTCTTTCAAAAGAAAAGAAGAAGGCTTTTATTGAAATATTGTCATATTTTGATGAATGCCTTTTAATAATAGCCAGAATAGTCATGTGGAGATTCATATGGTGAAAATTTCTCAAGTGGAATATAGTGGCTTTTCTCGAAGTGAGATGATATATGTTGGAGAAAGCAAGTATGGCATGCTTTTCATTACGGTGTGGACATATCCTTCTGTTTAGAATAATTCAAACCATGCATTACCTTCTTCTTTTTTTGCAGAGAATTTCTATTGGGTATTTTTTGGCTGCACTTTCGGAAATCTGGCTCATCAACCAAACATCAGTTGATTCTTCAACTGCTTTTATGAAAAAATACTATATTCAATGGTGAGTTATTCCAATCAAGAGTTACATAGTCTTTGTAAGGAGAAATGATTGTTAGGATGGTTAGGAAAAAAATCATATATGTGGTATCTTCTTCCGTTGTTACTTTTGACATGCCAAGACTTTGGTTATGTACATTGCTGGACAGTGAGCCCCATGGAGTAGTATCTAAAAAATGGGGCAAAGTAACTGACTGTAAATGATGATGAAGATAACAGTAAACAAATTAAGAGGAAGACCTCCAAAATATGATCGTATCAGGTGAAAAGCGTTAGAATACTGAAATACTGGTTTCTTATTGGAAAAAGTAAAAGAAAGCTTCTACATATATCATTTGATGTACATGTCTTTTGTTGAGGAACAGATGGTCTTATTTTGGGGTTTGGGCTATGTGGTTCATGTTTTTAAACTAAATATTGAAGTTCTTATATTCTGGTAACAAATTTATTGAATAACTATCCTGTTTTTGGCAGTTACAAAATCTTGAACCACATATGTCTATTTTGTTACGATGTTTTAGCAGTGTACTGCATTCTTAATCTTTTCCCTTTTACAAAATCTTGAACATTTTTTTTGTTAAGGCTCGTCGCCATTTTGCTCACTTCTCTGTACCTTGCGTTATTGTATGGCCTTTATGTCCCCAACTGGGAGTTTGATACTGCAAGCACAACCTCCACCTTTAAAATGGCTGCACCTGGAACAAAAGTACTCACTGTGAGTTTGTATGATATTAAAATAATATAATTTTATGTTTGATATTTATTATTCTGGGATGAGCATTATTTATGCACTTTTTACTGGATATACTTATTGTTTGGGTTTTTTGTTGTATATACTTTGAAGGTGCATTGTGCCGTGAAAGGAAGTTTACAACCTCCTTGTAACGCTGTTGGGTTGGTAGACAGAGTTTTTCTTGGCAAAGACCATCTTTATCAGCATCCAGTATACAGAAGGACAAAGGTTTCCTTTTGAGTGTTTTTTTCGTGGTCTGTTTTTAATTTGTACATAACTTTTTTGTTCTTCAGTTTTATTTGCTTAATTTCTTTTACATTTGAAGGAATGCAGTGAAAAATCGCCAGACTATGGACCTTTACCACCAAACTCACCAAGTTGGTGTCTTGCCCCATTTGACCCAGAGGGGCTGTTGAGGTTTGTACGCAGTTTTCCTCTCTGCTTCATAAAGCTCTTGTGTGCTTGTTTCCTCTGATTTTGCATTTGTAATATTTGAGGTCTTCCTGTCACCTGTTGGGGAGTCTAATTGTTCTATTTGGTTGGACCTACTGTCAGTTCATTGATGGCAGCTGTAACATGCTTTATTGGATTGTACTTTGGACATGTGATTGTGCATTGTAAGGTGTAGTAATCATTGTTGAATTTCAATTTACCTATTCGTGACCAGAAATATCTTTTATTGTTTCCTTTGATATTCTTAAAGCTCTTAGTGGCTGGATTTGCAGAACCACTGGATGAGAATAGTCTCATGGACTTCCTTTTCTCTGTTAGTTCTACTTTCTGGATTTGTGATGGAACTGTTGGGTATTATCACTAGCTTAGATCATTTTCAGATCTCGTATTTCTAATGTAACACAATCTTCCCTTTTTAAATAGTTTTTTTCTATGGTGTTTCTTCTGCCAGGTATTCCAATTAGTAAACCATTGTACTCGTTGAGCTACGCATGTATCACTTCTGGAGTAGCGGGCTTCCTTTTAACCTTTATATATTATATTGTAGGTTGATATTCTTTAATGATAATCTGTTCTAGCTTTGAATATTTGGTTAAACTTCACTACTGAGTAGTTCAACTGAATGACCATACAGATTTGACATGTAACACGTGTGCCTTTTGAGTACCCAGATTGTCCAACTAAGGTAATGATGTAGAAATGATTCATCATGTTTCACAGGTTGACGTTCGCCTGTACAAAAAGCCACTTGCTTTACTGCAGTGGATGGGAATGAATGCACTGATTGTCTATGTCTTAGCCGCTTCCGAACTCTTTCCGGCAGCTTTACAAGGCCTTTATTGGCGATCTCCCGAGAACAATATGGTAGCTCCTTTCTGAACACTTGTTTGTATGTCAGACTGCTAATTCTTTTTAAAAATATATATATGGTTGCATTTGATGCTCGCACAAAATGATTTGTTTCCATTTTTAAATTATCAAGGTGTCCTGTCTTGCAGGTTAATGCTACTGAACGGTTATTACAGATGCTTTTTCAGTCCCGACGATGGGGTACGTTGGCATATGTGTTGGTTGAAGTCATATTTTGGTGTCTTGTTGCTGGTTTCCTCCATTTGAAGGGCATGTATTTTAAATTGTAGGGTCAAAATCAGGTTCAATGCTTATTTTACACCTTGGCTTTGTGTAAATTATCTATTAATTTTCTACAAATGTAGATGTTCATCTGTTTAGGTAAGTGGAATATTAACGACAAACGATTCAGTTGAGGTTGGGGTGGGGTAAATGTTCTTGCAGCAATAATTCCGACTATGATATTTGAGGCTAGGTTGTATATTATCAGCAGTTTACTTGTGAATGAAACATTTTAGCTCATCAATTATGCCATGAGCATTTTTATTTTGAAAAGATTCAATCGAAGCCCTCATTTCAGGAGAAAGAATCGTATACCAATCTCCGGTCTGAATGTAGATCATGCTTTCCTTGTCATGAAAGAAAAATGAACTTGCCGGTCCGCATAGTTGCTATTACAATGCTCATCACTACTATCATGCTTGCCGGTGTTGCTAGTGATACTCCTCCACGGTGCTCCACTTTACTCATCAGCAAATTAATCTCTTCCTTCGTTCTTTTTTCATTTTGTCGCCATGAACTTTTTTGAACCACAACCACACTATACTTTAGGGCTGCCTCTTTTTAACAATCGCTTTGTTATTCTGAAAATTCTGAATCCTTTCCTTTCCTTGAAGCAAAGTTTCAGGCCCCTTTGTTTTCCTTCTGTGAAGGTTAGGCAATTTCCAGTATGCTCAAACATTTGTCCTTTCGGCTATCTTTAACCTTATATTCTATGCTTATGCTATATATAAGGTAAGACATACTAGCATGTGATACTAACACAGGTGTGTTTGCCGGAAACAGCGTTCACATCCATCTTACAAGCAGCTCCAATGGAGGGAAGCAAGCCTCATGGTTCTGCTTCAAGCAGGCGAGCAACCAAGAAGAAAGGTATATAACAAACCACTGGGGAACGGTTGCTCAGAGAGCTGTGTTTCAGTCCAAGCACTGCCGTATCAGTGGGAAGAAGACAGCAACCAAGGATGCCAAGCCGCTGCCCAGCAGTAGGCTTTCAAACATGTCAGCCACGGTCTACGATGAAGTTGTTAGTTCAACAGAGATGACATGAGAGTTAACTCCGTTGCAAACCAAAGTCTTGCCAGGAAGAACATGATGAAGCACTTTCATGAATTTGCCGGCGACCGAAGTTTTGTCTCTATGTTTTCTGTGTGCTTGTCATGTAGTTAAAAAGTTGTGAAGTGGGTAGATAGTTGGGTCATGCACATAAATATTTCAGATGTAGGCAGATTAGTCCCATGTATTGCAGTGGCTTTGTTCTGAACTCTTTACCGCCAGTATTAAAGGAAGCCCATTGATGTGCGAGTTTGAGCCATGTGCAATCCCCTCTACTTGGCTGATCCTTTCTAGCATGCAAGCATTCATGCATTCGTGTGTTTAAATTGAAGGACATAGAACATTCAATTGGAAGCCGAGTTAGAATAGTTTTCAAGAAAGGCTCGTAAGCATGAGCAACTTAGTAAAATATTATTATAGTATACTAAAGTAATAGCTTCTTACATGCGGTCGCTGCGGTGATTCCAATCCCGTTTCTATACAAGGGCGTTTTAAAATTGTGTCAATTTTCGTCTTTTCTCATTCGCCTTAGTATAATGTGATTGAGCCAAACAATTAAAACTCCTGGGCACCTAGCCCAACACATATACACAATATAATATTTTACTATAAAGTGTTATGCAAATCTTCACGTACAATTCTGCACCAAAAACAAAGTTTGGATCTTTTGGAAGGTTTGAAATCCACCGATTTGCATGTCTTTCATTATTCCTCCGATTGATCCAACCAAAGCTTCGTGCTTTCTCACTTGCCGGCGAGCACCCCACGAGAGAAGAGGCCTTCTCGTGGTTCTCAAGGTCTTCCCTTTGATATTTCCACAGCTACAGCCACCAGGTAGCCTTCACCTCTTGTCTTAGTAGTTTCAATAGGCAACTGTTTGGCTTATCATTTTTTATTCCGTGTTTGCGTGGTAATGTATGCGTAGCTGTTTAGCTTCATTTTTGTTCTCACCTTCGCAGGTTACCCTCGAGGCTACACCTAATTTTAAAATTCTACAGCAACAAGTGTCGTTCGCATATCTCAATTCGCCTACAGTGGGACTGGATATATACATCGTTCAGTGCCATTATCTATTGCCGTTTTGCGGACCCTCTTATAAAAAAGGCTTTAGCCATTTATTGTTGTCTTGCCTTTTGCCGTGCCCAAGCAAAGCTAAAGATGCCAGATATAACACGTGAAGCGAGGAGCTTAGCTGCAAAGCTACTTGTCTATGATTTGTCTGGCAATCGTGTTCATGAAGATAGAACTCTCGTGAAGTTGCTTCAAATATTTAATGTGGGATTTGAAGATATTACCAATGACATGCTTGATAAGTGGGCCAATGTGGATGATTTTGACATGGGAAAATCTGGCATTGAGCAATATATTTTTAGGTTAATAGATAAACAGTGCTATATGACGGCAGTGAATCTTTTGCAGCATTTTTCTATACGCCAATTTGAAGAGCCCTTCTGTATAAAATGATTACTGATAATGAGTTCATTGCAGCGGAGAAAAGGGCTACATTCATGGGAAGACCAATTTTACGTTTACTTGTACAAAAGTACTTGGAAATGAAAATGGTAAAGGCAGCTTATGATGTCATAAAAGCTAACGACCTGAAGGAAGAATTTCCAAATGTGCACCGCCTGTATAAAGAAACGTATTTCTCTATGCTTTACTAGAAATGATAACTGTTAGTACTGATAATATGTTGTTGTCACTAGATATTCAACCCTTATGCAGATCAATAAAGAAGCTTGCTGAAAAAGGATGCTGGGACGTGGCTGAGATAAAGACAGATGGTGATAAGCAACTTATCGAGTTCCTCGTAAGAAAAGCAAATCAGTTTTTTGTTGTTACTTTCTTGTATAGAATCGAAGTAGGAAATCAGATTAAATTTATTCTGCTATACTGATGGTTGTCTTTCTTCTTCTTCTTTATTTATGATTGGAGGAGGGGGCAAAGACAAAGGACTTGTGGGCTGAGTTTGTGAGGGTTGTTTGAATGAGTGGTCAATTGAGCTTGGCACCAAATCTCATATTAGTGAGTCTTTTAAAAAAAACAGATCTACAAGGAATGTGTTGTGTGTATAACAGCAATTTATCTTTTTGGCCATCATTTTCATTTAAACATACAGGTTATACAAATTTAATTATGAAAACATATGGTGTTTCTTTCGATAGATACCTCGTCCTTTCGTAATTACGATTAAAAAATGTAGTGGTTCTCCAAAACTATTACTAAATTTTTGTCATTTTTTTTAATGAACTAGTTGTAAATACTGACATACAAAACAAACGATATTTACCTTCAGGTTTCCCTTGATTGGAAATTTTATCTATTTTACATTATTCATGTATTTTCAATATGTTTTTTTAATTTGATTTTTTTCAATCGTCAATATGTGCAAGGAAAATTTATTTGGCCATGGAAGCTGGTTACAAAGAGAAAATTGATGAAGTATGTGATCGATACTCGCTAAGTGGCTTCAAGAAACTAGGTATGTCAATGTTCAGGCCATTGCCCAAATTTTTACTAGTATCTGCTTGTATAAATCTTTCATACTTTATGTTGATTGGCTTCTATTAGCTTGGCTGGGTATATAATTCTTTCTGCACCTCATAATAATTTAACCCATGAGTTGATCCTTTTTCAGAATTGCAAGAACTGTTTTTTTGTTTGACATGTAGTTATTTGATTTGTCAGATGGAACAGTTACTGAAGGCCACCTTCCAGATTTATGTTTTCTGCAATCTGCTGAATTGGATCCAGAGGGTATTTTGTGGGTTGAGAACGTTGAAGATATGGAACAGGCTACTAATTATATTGAAGAGTGTAAATTCATTGGTATAGACTGTGAACGGAAGCCCAATTACGAGAAAGATAGTAAACCAATCAAGTTACTGCCTTCAATTGGGAAATGCACTACGTGTAAAGTCATTTCTATATTTAGGATCATGTAAAATTTGGACTTCTGTTGAGTTCCGTGTTTTAATTTAGTCAAATCATTTCACCAGGGAAGGATTTCGTATTCCATTCTTTTATCCTTGTTTAGAAAGTAGCCCAGGAACTAAACAGAATGTAGTACTTTAAATGCTCAGGTATTCATCATACAAATTGCATCAGATTATGTACTTTGACATGATCAAATTATGTACAGATGCATCCCTTCTCCTGAACTCCTGCCTGAAACGGATTTAACATTCTTCAAGGATTTTAAACTTGGTAAAAATCATTTGCTCTATCTGGTGTGGTTCTATGATTTGCAAGCTAACTTACAATCTGCTCGCAACATTTTGGTTCATGCCTAGCATAGACAATTTCGCTTCATTTGCATGTGCAACTTTCATCGTGCCTAGTCGCCAAGGTTTTGCATCATTTTTTCTTATTTTTGAGGTCATTTTGATGAGATCTTGGCATTATATTTTTAATATATCTTTTTCTTCTTCATCCACCTGCTACTCATGGATTGTCAGGGCATGGATCATAAATTAAGAATCCAATACATAAATTTTTTTATGGTCGGATGCACTTATTGACGTCAATTCTTCTTTGTCTTGGCTTAGGACTTGACAATACAGAAACATTAGTGAAGCTATTTTTTATATATACTAAAAAAATTTAAGCTCGTCTTGGGATGATTTTAAACCTTCCCAACTTAGATCTTGTGATTTGCGTACCGTACTAGTATAAGTTCACGCTCATTGAGCTCAAATCTATTTTCAGCCTTTATATCTAAAACCTGAATGAATCCTGTCCACTCGCAGGTTATAACTTTAAGTGTGATAGTCACCAGTTGTCTTCTTCTTGCGTTGATTTGGAGTGTTTTAAATACTTCGCAATGTTACTCGATATCCAGGATCTGTTCAAAGATCCAAGAGGAGGTGGTTTATCTGGTGTGGCTAAAGTACTTCAAATGAAATTATTCCCTTCATCAATAGGTCTTAGACGTATAGTGCGTTTCCACGTTCATGATCTAATATGTCAAATCTGATTCAGAAAGTGCTAGGATCTGGTCTGAGCAAGACAAGGCGAAACAGCAATTGGGAGCAACGTCCTTTATCTGCAAATCAAGTATGTAACCTTGTCTTATCGTGGTTCTTTAAGAGTATTAAGGCCCAAAAATATTACGCTTGTACTGCTTATCTTAAGATGGATCACTGCGAAGTGGGTAAGGTTGGTGCATTTGAAGGCAATAATTCTCATCAAATGCTGTAACAGTTGCTATAGCAAATAAGCCTCATAAAAACCTAAACCCTAGGCATGATCTGCTTAGGGTTTCTGCATTTGTTTGCTGTTTTATAGGGACTAACTTGAAAACATGTGTGATGGCCGTGTTCCCTAGAAATGTAGGTGAACTTAATTGATGTTGATTGGATAGCTGTTTAAACTTTTTTCAGTCAGATAGCTGTTTTAACTTTTTTTAGTTGGATAGCTGTTTAAACTGGATTTACAGTAATAGATGATGATTCTTCCTTCATCTTACCTCTGAATTTCAGTTCCTCAATAGACGAGAATCTTTTTTGAAGATGGATTCCTCCTAAACTAGCAAATTTTATACATTAGTCCACATTTGGAAACCCCTCTGTTACCCTTTTTTTTTCACTTGGCATTCATGTTAGCAATTTCCATGAAGTACAGGTTTGTAGGAAGCGGCTTGTCACAAAGGACTAATTCTAGTATTGCTGTTGATCATTAGTCCATAAACAATGGCTTCAGTTGTAGGAGCTCGATCAGTCTTTCGCGAGTCATCGTAAGGAAAGTTCTCCATCATGCATATTTAAGCTTAGCCCGTATCTGTAAGTTAAATTATGTGTTTGGTCGTCAATTTTTATCACCATCAAAATGTACAGCTAGAGGATGCAGCTCTGGGTGCGCAGTTCTTGTCATGTATTCTGGCGCTTCAACTCCCAGAGTCAAACTCCAAAGATGGATGGACAGCAGCATGCGAAAGTTGAGTGAAAATCCCATAATTTACACTAAAAATAGAGATGTATATGCATTCATGAAAGGTGCCGCCTCTTTCTAGTGAACCATATATAACATTTGATCTTGCTTTATTTACAGGTATCTCGGACGAGCAAGTAAAGAGCAGAGATTTTATCGCAAAACACGAAAATGACTGCTTATTACCGCCCCCTTGGTGTCAAGTTGGAAAGATGTAATAATTTTTTCCGGTTACGTTAGAAGATGTGCTTTGTGGGTCATAGGCCAGACTCCATGCACGTGAAATTCACTTTTATAAATTTGTTTATTTTTTGAAAAAAATAAAAGACAAAAAAAAGGACAGGTCACAAATAGGACAAAAAGTAAAACCAACGACACCATTTAGACAAAGAAAGTAGTAACCAACAACTAATCCCTCCCTCAAATTAATACCATCCCCTACCTCTTAATCCCTCCCCACCACCCCATTTAGTCTTTTCCTAATCCCCCTTTTCCTCTAATTAAGTCCTGTTTTCCCTTCTTTTTTTTAGAAAAAAAAACTGTAAAGAATCAACCCAATCCCTTCCTTCCCATGGCCTCCGATCGCCGGCGGTCGGTCTTCGTCCCCCATCCCCCCGATCGCAGGTTCGAGATCGTCTCCGGCAAGTCTTTCAGCGCCGCCCAGTCCTACGAGCGGTCGTCGACGACCCAGCCGTCGCCGGCGAGGGCGAAGGCGGGGAAGAAGAGCTCGCCGTCGAGGCGGTGGGGACTGAGCGACCCGGAGATGAAGCGGCGGAGGAGGGTGGCCGGGTACAAGGTGTACGCCGTCGAGGGGCGGGTCAAGGAGTCCATCAGGAGAGGCTTTCGCTGGATCAAGGATAAGTGCTCCAACATTGTCCATGGCTGGTGAAAGGAAGCAAAGGTATGTGGATTAGGAGGAGAAAGGCCAAATTTGCCCCTTTTTTTAATTTTCATATGTCTATCTAATACCATTCTTTTCATGGCCATCGCTTGTATTGCCCTCTTTTGATCTTGCAATATTTTTATTTGTTGTGGTTGATTTTGATGATGAATTTTAAAATTATAATAAGAATGTGAACGAAGGAAGAACATTGTCTCCTTTTTTTATTGATGAAGGTTGTTCTGTCAACTATGATAGTGCAGATAATAATTTGGGTGTCATCTAGCTATTACAATCTTAATAATTCTTGATTGTCTGAAAAAGATGACTCAGGAGCATTGATCTAGTTATCCTCAACATTGAGCGATTGCAAACCAAATTTCTTAAAAATCACATTTCGAGGCCTTAATTTGTGGCAACGCATCTTACATTAAGGATTTTGTTGTTTTCATCCACGTTCTTTAACACCCTTCTCTTTCCGATATAACTTTCTCTTTTTTCTTATTGCACTTGTCTAAATCGCATGAGGCGACTTCCGCAAATCTTACAAGCTCAGTTCCACCATGCACGGTTTTTATCTAGGTTCTTTCTGGCCTTCTTCCACTGCCATGACCATTGCACGATTGCAAACCAAGTTTGTTTCTGCAAGCGTCCAATTCATCTTAATCGATTTTAACAAATTTTGTACTCATTTTCATCACCCCCAGCTTAGGTCAAAGAAATTCAGATAGCCTTGAAATAAAATGATGAGCACGCCTAAGAAAGTTTCGTAATGTTGACGAAGGGAATGAGTTGAAGCTCTGATCATGCCATTTTTAAAGACAAAAGAATGTTTATACAAACTCTATTTGGAGCAAAGCCTTCTCGAGATGATTGTGTTATTCATGCCTTGCACGCCCTTCATGTTGTTCTCAACCTTCTCCCAATTCTTACATTTCAATTTTCCTTCTTTTTTTGTACTGGCTTCGTTTCATGTGGTTTTGGTAGATGATCTATTATTATTAACTTAAGTGTATAGGTTCTAATTGGTTAGCAAGAAAAAAATAAAAAATTTATACTTATTAATCCATGACAAAATCTTTGATATTCTTTTTAAACGTTTTTTTTGGAGTGTTGTATATTGAGATTCATTTAGGATTTCCACCTTGCCCTCTTGAATATATCAGCTTTAAAAAAATTATTATAAAAAATATAATAAAAATGAGGAATTTTTTAAAAGAAATTTCATATCATATATGTAATAAAATTGTTTTCCATTGATTTTTCATATGCCCGTAATATAATATATATAGACAATGTAAGTGTATATGTTACATGCATATTATATTTAATATGTAATGAATGTAACATTCAACATAAAATGAATTCATATAATTATGACTTCAAACATGTAATGAATTATTTTAAGTCAAATGACTTAAATGAATAATTTATTTCTCATGTTAATACGCCCCCTCAAGTTAGAACTTGGAGTTCCAAAGTACCCAATTTACTCAACAAAGTATTAAATTGTTGTTGACTCAATGTTTTATTGAAAATATTAGCAAATTAAGAAGTGGTAGAAATATGACGAGATACAATGATACCTTATTGAAAGTGTTGATGAATAAAATAACAATCTACCTCAATATATTTGGCACATGAAAGATTAAATTAGTTGTAATGTGAAAGGCAGAATGATTATCACTAAAAAGGGCATTGGCTGGCAATGTGAGATGCTTAATGTGTGTAGCAAATATTTCAATCATAAGAGTTCACCTGTGACATTACCCGGGGCTCGATATTCAGCTTTCAAAGATGACTGTGTAACTTGTTTCTTGGTCTTCAATGATATGGGAGAGGCCCAAGTATAGTAAAATACCCAATCAAAATCACAATAGTTATAAAAGAGTAAAGTCAATTGAAGGTGTCAATAAGATCCCACAACCAGGAGAGGATTTCAAATATTAGAGTGCATGCATAGTGGCATCTAAATAATTTTGTCGTGGATCATGCATGAATTGGCTAAGAATGTGGACAGAATAAGTAGTATCTGGTCCTGTATTGGTATGGTAGATGAGATGTCCTACTAATCAACGACACTGAAATAGATCTACGATTGGTGCCCTTAAATTGTTGCACAAACGATGTCTTTGATCCATAAGAAAAGTTGGACAAGGAGCTAACATACTTGATTTGGCAAAGAAAGAGGCTCTTATTAGAACAAGCTATTTCAATGCTAAGGAAGTATTTGAGTGACCCTAAGTCTTTGATGCTAAAATGCTCATTATAAAACACCTTGAAAGAAATACAATTATGCGAATGGTTACCAACAAGGATAAGATCATTAACATAAACAAGAACCATCATGAATATATCTCCCTTTAGAGCAAGTAAAGAAAGACTGATCATCTGAATTGAACAAATTCGTACTTAATGAAAACTCTACTAAGTTTGAAATATCAATTACGAAATGTCTAAAGAAGACAATATATAGACTTGTGAAGGTGACAAAATTTTTTAGAAGTAAAAGCTTTATAACCAGGTGATAGAGACATATATACCTCTTCACATAAATCGTCATGTAAAATGTATTATTGACATCAAGTAGATGAAGTTTTCACCCCTTAAAAATTGCTACAAAAAAAGGCACCTGACACTGACCAAGTGGGCATTGAAGCATACGTGTGATGACAATGAAGACCCCCTCATTGAATGAAACTATCACCCACCAAGCAAACTTTATAACATTCAATAAATATATCTGCATGATACTTTATTTTGTAGACTTATTTATTATTAATTAGTTTCTTTTAATGAGGAAGTGTTGTCAAATCTCACGTTGATTAGCTTCAAGAGAAAAAAGACATTTTTCCCCCATTTAGAATTATTTACGGCTTGTTTTAATGATTTTGGCTCGTTATAAAAAGTGATGACAGTTAAAAATGCACTATGTGAGGTGGAAGAACGTGGAAGAAGAAAATGTTGTAGAAAACATGTTTGGATTAAAAAAGAAAAGAAAAAGGGTGATAGTTATAGGTGAAATTAAAAGGATGCTAAGAGATAAAGATCATAGGCTGACTCTTTGTCGATACTGTGTAAAAAAATGTATTTCATTAATTTTTCATACGTATATAATATAATATATATAGATAATGTAAGTTTATATTTTACATGAATATTACATTTAATATGTAATGAATTTAACATTCAATATGGAATAAATTTGTATAATAATGGTTCCAAACATGAAATAAATTTATTTAAGTTAAACGACTTAAATGAATAATTCACTTCTCACGTTAATAGTATAACTAGCTTAAAACAAAAATTATAACTAAATATTTAAACATCATATATCATATTAATCAAATGAAACCTTAATGATTTATTTTGAGAAAAAAATTGTTTTTTTTCGATGAATTTTAATTCTGATATATTATCAAATTTCCAAGTCATGGGCGATTACATGGGACTCTCCCTTTGAGAAAAGAAGTGTAATTTTCAAGACTTCTCGTGTATGATTTGAGAAAACTATGGGCTCCTCTTGTTAAGTAGAGGCCCATGTAATTTTGAAATCTCTTCTTGTTGTCTTATTCTTAAATTATTACAAAATAATGCGCCGGCGCCCCTGACAAAAGAAAAAACCCTTGGATTTTGCGCCTGGGATGTTCCTTCATCACCAATTCGAGACAACTCTGGTATTCATGATATCTATTATTTCAACATTTAGTGATTAAATTAAATAACATTGCTAAAGGAATTTCATTTTTTGATATGATTAATGTTTTTTATACGGTAATATTTTTAGTTTGATACAAAAAACAGAGAGTATTTTTTTATAAGGTCGTCAAACTATTTTCTAAGAATTTTTTTACTATAATATTTTAATGGCCAAATTATCAAATTTGGTTTAGAGTAAATGTCATTTTTAAGTACCGTGGTTAAGTCAACTCATCAACTTATCTCTTTTTAAAAAAACATCATTTAAACTTCCTCAAAACTAATACCATTATAAACTAAGCCGTTATACAATCACTTGTGAGTAATGATGCTGTTGGGCATTGGCTAATTGATGACATAGAATGCCCCGCCAATAAACAAAGTTAATTAATATTAAATTTGATTAAAGATAAATATAAAATATAAAATAGATATAATAACTAAATAAAATTTGACATAAATAATAAAATATTTTATTTTATTCAACTTCCTGTCATAAGTTTAAGTTTTAACCTATATGTGAAAAAAATAATTTTATGAGGGTAAGCGCTATTTGCATTTTAGTTTATAATTTAGTGATTTGATTTTTTATTTGAGTAATTTGGGGTATACACCAGACTTTTGTATTATTTGTCATTTAAAACCAAAATTGCCTACTTTAAAAAAACGGTTATCGTCGAACATGTAGATATATAATCTTTCCCTTCTTTAATTATTCTCCTGGGAACGTAATAACCTACCAAAGTTAAACACACACAATGACGAATCTATCAGATAAATAAAAATAAATAAAAAGTACCCTAATTTGATTTGGCTTGAGTGCCCAAGTCATGGTCAGCCAGCGCCTATTCTCAAATGAGAAGAATTCAATAATTTAACCACTTGTGAAATCAAAAAAATTTAATTTTAATTCTTTCAACCCTTAGGTCAAGAAAACAAAAACTTCAGAATTTTAATTTTAGATGCTTAATATATTTTTCCATCTCTTTACTAATTGATCTTAAATTGGTGGATTAAATATAATTCCTTTATAGAATGGTTACTAATTTAAAGGTTTAGAAATATGTTTTTATTACTATTTTTACATCAATAAATATTGGTAGAATTTTACCGTAATAGAAATTGAATGAGATTAATTTGAGAAGCCACAATTTATTTTGTTCATAAATATTTTTGGGGTGAAACTTTGAAGCTCGCACTAGAATGGTATTAAAATAAAATTTAAATATTAATAAGTATGTGTATAAAACAATGGTTAGCCCGTGCACACGCACAAGTGAATAGACACAAGCTTCATAATTCAAACACGTTTTGTGAAGTGATTGATATCTACGAGGCCGTGGAGAAGCCCGGTTCATGTGAGAGCTAAGGCAGTGACAAGACGTAGGAAGAGGCCCCTCCCTCATCTTCTTCCCTTCGCAGTCATAGACAGGCCTGAGAACATGACACTTTCGGCATGACTTCTCAGCCCCAACTTAAATCATCCCACCCCCTCGGCATTGAATTTTTGCCATGCCTACTTACGTTTGATCTGTTTTGTTCAATACAAATATTTTAATCTCTTTAGTGCTCCACCACTAATTACGTGGCTCAAGTAAACAGGAAGTGTTCATAAATCAATCAAAATAATTGTGTATGTTGGGAAAAAATTTTTGTTCATAATATCAATAGATCACAATTTTGGTGATTTGCTTGTGGCAATATTTCACAGCCGATTTAACCATATCAAGTACTTCTTCTGTATCTTATGAGAGGGAAATAATTCTTGAAAGGTTTATTTAGATGATATGAAAGAGAGATAAAAAGAAAAAATAAAAGTATAATCTTGATATAGAGTAAAAGTATTTTTTGATAAATATTATTGTGTGCTCGGGGTTCAATAGAGATTTTTTAAAAAAGGCATCACTTGGCTGTCCAATTTTTCTTATTTTATTTGTGAAAAAATAGTTTGTGAGACTTTTTTCAAGAGGATAATCGGTGAAAATTTATTTTATTTTTTAAAAAGTTTTTTTTTTAATGTCATCTCACACAAAACAAACAACCCTGCCGAAGGATTTCTTGGAATAGTAATAGCCAACAGCAGAGTATGCCCAGGATGAATGTAAAATAGCTATTTTTACTCTTGCACGGACATCAACTTTGTCTTTATTTTTCTTTTTAAGAAGTTTTTAACTGTTTAACATTTTTGGGGAAAGAAGTTTACTTTTTCGTCACATAAAATGTATGAGATTAGCATATGATCAAAGAATATTGGTTATTTATGCCTTGGCTGAAGAAGAATCTCTTGCTCATGGCATAATGAGGACCATACATAAACCAACTGCACAAGTCTAATTTTTAACAAACTCCAAATAAAACCATAAATGAGCAGCACAATTCAAATTATCCACAAACTCCATCTAAAACTATCCAACTGAAAACTAAGAGGACTAATCAAACTGCACGTCAAACTACAAAACAGTGATTCAAAAAAAATAAAAAAAACTACACGAACAGCTTAAAAGTCCTCTAACTAAGAAGACTACTCAAACTACACAAACAACTTTCTACCTTTCAAGAGAGATTTGCATCAGAAGATAGAAGCCAAGCGGCAAAAGACCTCTCTAGCTCACTCTCTTCAGACATCTCCAACAGTTCATCAGTTTCTTCCCAAAGCCATGACCATCTATCTCCATCTTCTTCCGCCCTCCCCACCTTCTTATCTTGGTCATCTTGACCTTCCACGCCTTCCCAAACCCAGTCCATGTCCATCCACTCGTCTCCCAGACTCAGAGAGGGTGATGGCCATTGAATGTCTTCAACAATATCAATGCTCTGTCCCTCCCAAGCAGAACCCGTCTGGACTCCAGTGTTATCAGACGTCTCACCACTCACAGGGCCACTGTTCGCTTCATTGGCAGCCGTTAATGGGTTGAATGGCATCTCGCTTTCAGGCTCATAGCTTATACCAGAGAGAGGAGTGCTCTGTTTTTCTGGTGACTCTGAGATGCTGGGCTCTAATATTGGGGGATGATGATCATAAAAACATTCTGGTAATTGTTTCTTATCCCTCCCGAAAGAGAGGTCCACTTCGCTGTTCTTCTTAACGGCGGCCAGTCGGCTCTTCCGAACTCCGGCCCTTCTCTTCCTGCCGCCGGCAGGCCGGCCGATGTCCATGACAATCGTCACGGCATCATTGTCTGCTTTTCTGAAGGTGTGGATTCTCCTGCTCAAATGGGAGTTCCAATAGTTCTTTATCTCGTTATCAGTTCTACCCGGTAACTGAGAAGCTATCAAAGACCACCTGCAATATAAGCAACAAGAGCAATTATATATAAAAAGCCAGTAAAACAACAGCGAAAAGTACATATTATTATTATTATGCAAAACAACAGAGAAGCTACTAACCTGTTCCCATGCAAGCCGTGCAACTTTATGATCAGCTCCTCCTCCACCGCTGAAATGTTGCCCCTCTTAAGATCGGCTCTAAGATAATTGATCCACCTCAATCTGCAACTCTTCCCGCACCTCAACAATCCTACACGTACATCATCGACATACACAACCATGACAGCTACAACCAATACGATCGACGAAATCACCACTACCATGCTCATATATAGAATTAATTAATCTGTTTCTCATTAATTTTTAATTTTAAAAAGGAAAAATTAACTAGAACCGACCTGCATTTTTGGGGAGAGACCTCCAAGAGCCTTCCCCATTGGCACGAATGTAGCTGGTAAGGATCTCATCCTCCTCCGCCGTCCACCGCCCCCTCTTCAACCCAACCTTCTCGCAGCAGGGCGCCCTTCCCATAGTGCTGTTATAAAGCTAGGGGAGCTCCACAACGATCGACCACAACGCTACTACAGCACATTCTTGTGGTCACTGATATTATTGATGAGTGCTCTTAATACTATTAGCAATGTGGATATATGTGCAGTAAGGAGTGATGATTGATGATCAATACTTGGTAGTAAAAGAGATGGAAGGGGAAGAGATTATAAAGGCGAAGAAAGGGGGCCTGCGGTACTGGAGGTATGCGGCAGAGGATGGGGCCACGAAGACGGAGGAGTCCGCTTGTCGTGGCCTATCCATCATCGTTCTGCTTACGTCGAGCTTCAGTCTCCCACGTTGCTGATCATGCCATTCTACCAATCTTTAACAATAACGTGATAATATCACCCTTAGGTGCATATACATTATACATATATATGTGTGCGTACATACTTGTGTTTCTTACCATCCTGTATTAAACAAGGTTGGTGAAGCTTCTTAGAATATAGCGTTCCTACATTAAAGAAGAATAAATACAACCATCCTCCATAGATAAGATAACAAAACCTTGTTATCAGGACTCAGAAGAGGTTTTACCATTCGTTATCAAGGGATATATAACATTGATGATCATGGCCTACATATCTCTTAACTAATTATATGAAAATTTTTAACCTGCAACTTGATCACTTCCCGATGCACCCTCTGAAAAATTGATGTGCTACTCCAAAAATACGTGAAACCACGTATTTATACCTAAAACTGTGTCCGCTGCACCTTGGCGCATGAAGAGGTGCCCCTGGTGATGTGCATCTGGAAAATCTCGTCGGCACGCCTGAGCCCAAAGGCGCACAACGTCGTCAGTAGTCATCCATATTCCTAATGGGGGAATCTCCAGCACTGACCCTTTAATTTCAATGAAAGTCATCAATATCATTGCATTAGTTTTCAATCTAATGGGATTAAGCAGTTCTTCATTAACTATGTAAATCTTGAATCGTTGAATAAGAAGAAAACAAAACACGAGCACTCTTGGTGGGAATGATCCGGGTATATATTGATAAACGTATATTTGTACGTATATGAATCATATTCAATAAAATGAAAAGTCTTGTGCGTATATAATCATTTGAGAGAGGTTTGGATGCTATCTAGTACTGCGACTGGTATGGTCGGGAGAGGACCTCCCTTAACCGATGCAATCACTGTTCACGTAATTTTGTCCCTGTTATATATATATATATATATATATATATATATATAGATATGCCGTGGAGTGCTACATGCTTTTTCGGCGCATAACGCACCACAACGAGAGCGGGTGGATCTCAGGGGTGGTGGGGTGGTCACATGGCGAAAGGGCGGGTAGAGACTGTAAAAGCATAAAGCGCACCATAATAAATTATATATATATATATATATATATATAAATGTATGATATATATATATATAATATAAGTGTATATATATATATATAAAGAAAAGTGATACGACGGAAAATTGAGGCTTTTGTTTCAAAAGGTATTTTTAAATTATAATTTTACAACTAAAAACTAAGGCTTAGTTCTGTAACATTAGATCAGATCCGACCATTCAAACTCGATTTTTTATAGTTTTCATCTAAATGGTGGTTTTCACCCAATTATTTTTATACATGTGTGTGTATGTAGTGTATGATACAATATTTTTTATTTACTCCTCCATCATTTGTTTATTTGTGTTCTTAAAATCTAAATTTCCATCCTAAAGTTGTTCCCAGCTTGATGTTTGTGAATGCATAGCCTTTCCATGAGATTGATCCTACTTTTCATTTTAATTTAAAATTTTGAGATTTGAATTAATTTGACTCGGTAGGTTAGGGTTAGGGCTATGTAGTAGAATTTATCAGAGTAGAGTGGATTCTTAACCTATTAAATTATCCAACATACAAAAATTTGTTAGTGAAATTAATATATATTATTCTTTTTTCACTTGAAATTTACAGGTCTATAATTTTTATTAATTTAAAATATTGATTCAATTATAATAAAAGAAGAAGAATATGTTTCAATAATTTTTTACTTGGTTTGGGGAGTTAATAACAAAATTAATATTCTAATAGGCAGTCATCTATGGCACCTGAGAAGCCAATTGACTTGAAGAGTTTTTAGGATTAAAAAAGGAGTTTTGAGTCTAATTTTTTTCCATCTTGGATGTATTTTACATCAAATAATCAAGCCGTCATTGGATTCACGTACACATGAATGGATTCATGAAATATTGCTTTTTAAAATAGAAAACAGTGATAATTACCGATGTTTGGAATTTAATAAATAGGAAAATAAAATTGTTGAATGCATCTATGAATTAATATTGCCACAATAATTAAGCATGTATTATCATAAGAAGTAATAAAGGTGGCAAGAGAGGGACATGGGCACGATTTTGAAGTGTCCAGCGCCCTGCTCACTAATTTGAAAAGTATCTATGCATGTTTGCTTATTATGGACAAATGGCTTAACGGACAGATTAATGGATAATAAAGTAAAGAAATATTTTTATAAATATAAAATTATAGATTATAAATAGGGCTTTTATACATTTATATTGACTTTATGAAGAAAAAATTCATACAAAATCAATTGCAAATCTAAGCAAATCATCTAAAATGTGAAAATAATACATGTACTTAGTGATAAATATAGAAAATTTTTGACAAGTCATCCATAAACTTATCTTCTTTATTACTTTGATACCGATATGGACAATAGCAAACAATACATGTACACGTCCACCGCCATGCCAATTATTATCCGGACAAAAAATATATATTTATAGTCTTGTCCATGTGTCCATTTCTCTCTAAAAATAGCCATTAGTATATTAATGACCATGGACATGACGGACGCACAAATAGTATCGATTACCCTTTGAAGTGAATACTAAATTAAAATCCTTTCTCGCTAAAAAAAAGATGAAAATTATGTTGGGTTGTCCCTCCTCCGTAAATACATGAACTTACAACCCTATTTTGGGCAAAAACCAAGATTTTCCAGATTTGGTTAGTTAAAAGGGATAAAAGCAACGTACGACGCTTTTCTTCTTTGGTTTTTCTGGTTTTTGGGTTTTGGAGAAAAACTACTGCAAAGGGAGAAAGGAAATTGTGTGGATTGAAGAAAGGTGGATGCTTTGTTGAGATTGGCTTGCAATCGTCAATGGTAACTTCGCCAAGTTCTTAATCTGTAATATTCTTCCTTTATTGTCTTCTACGACTTTATACCAATTTTGTAGAAAGTACAGTAAATTGGTATTGGTGAGTTTGTTCTCCTGTGGATCTATTCTGTATCAAAATTGTGATATAGTGAATTTGATCTGGTTGTTTGCCCCGTGGTTTTTTCCCCAAATTTGGGGTTTTCCACGTAAAATTATCTTGTCGTCTCTCTCTATTTGCTTGGTACTTTTCATCCTTATATGTTGAAATAAGGGGATTTGTATTTAGTTTGTTTGGTTAATCCCAACAAGTGGTATCAGAGCCAACAGGTTTGCAAGTTTTGGTTGTTGATATTTGATGCCCACTAGGTGTTCGACGAAATTTCTAAAAGCCTAGTTGGTGTGTCTGTGATTTATATTTCAACAAGATGGCTGATGAGAAGTATGTTAAGATGATATCTCTTAAGGGGCCTAGTAACTGGCATTATTGGAAAGGAAAGATGATTGATCATCTATATTCCAAGGATTTATATGAACCTATCACTGGTCAGAAACCGGCAGAGGTGACTGAAAAAGACTGGAATAAATTGGATAGGAAGGCTATGGCCTGTTTGAGACAATGGGTAGATGAAGTTGTGTATCATCATGTTTCTGAATTGATATCCTCAAAAGCAATATGGGATAAACTCCAAGAAGTTTATGAGAGGAACACTGCTGGCAATAAGACCCTTTTGATAAGGAAATTGGTGAATTTGAGGTATAAGGATGGAACTGACATAAGTGAGCATCTCAATGAGATGAAAAGTATTATTACTCAACTTGCCAGGATGAAGATGACTCTAGATGAGGAATGGCAAGCTATCCTGCTCCTCAACACTTTGCCAGAGAGTTGGGAAACATTGGTGATATCTTTGAGCAATGCTGCTCCGGATGGAAAACTCACAATGGACATGGTAACAAGTAGTTTACTGAATGAGGAGGTGAGAAGAAAATCTCTACCAACTTCAGGGTCTCATGCATTAGTGTCAGAAGAGGCAAGAGGTAGATCGAGAAATAGAGACAGAGACAGAAGGGACAAGAGTCGAGGAAGGTCTAAATCCAGGAAGCACTTGAAGTGTTATTATTGTGACAAGACAGGTCATATGAAGAAGGATTGTTGGAAGCTCAAGAAAGACTTGAAAAATAAGGACAACAAGGATCAAGGAGAAACGAACACTAATGTTGTGCATGATGACATGGTAATTCTTTCTGATTGTGGGAATGATTGTTTGACGGCCGATTGTGATGCTAGTTGGGTAGTTGACTCGGGAGCATCATTTCATGCAACTCCAAGCAAAAATTTCTTTACTACCTATGAATCTTCAGATTTGGGAATAGTGAAGATGGGAAATAGTGATACTTCCAAAATTGTGGGACTTGGAGATGTGCATATAGTAACAAACACGGGTTACAGATTGGTGCTTAAAAAGGTCAGATATATTCCAGATTTAAGGATGAGTTTGTTGTCAACCGGAGTGCTTGATGATGAAGGATTTGGTTCACAATTTGCACAAGGTATGTGGAAACTTGTGAAAGGTTCTCTTGTTGTTGCTAAAGGGAAGAAGTGTTGCAGTTTGTACAAAACTGAGACGAGTCTGGTTCGAGGGGAGGTTAATATCTCCTCATTTGATTCCACTGCTGATTTGTGGCACCGTCGATTGGGACACATGAGTGAGAAGGGACTAGAGACTTTGAAGAAGTTAAATCTCCTTCCCAAGGTCAAGGACATCACAATTAGTTCTTGTGACCATTGTTTGGTCGGGAAACAACGTAGGACATCCTTTGCAAGCACAAGTACAAGGAAGTTAGAAGTTCTTGAGTTGGTACACTCTGATGTGTGTGGGCCTATGGAGGTAAAATCTCTTGGCGGTTCTATTTATTTTGTCACTTTTATTGATGATACTTCTAGGAAGGTGTGGGCTTATGGCATGAAAAATAAAAGTGATGTTTTTGGCATCTTTAAGAATTTTCATGTATTGGTTGAAAGAGAAACCGGTAAGCTCTTGAAATGTCTTAGAAGTGATAATGGTGGTGAATATTGTTCTGTTGAGTTTGATGAATATTGTAGCAAGCATGGGATTAGGCATGAGAAGACGGTTCCTTATACTCCTCAACATAATGGAGTGGCTGAAAGAATGAACAGGACCATCTCTGAGAGGGTTAGGAGTATGTTGTCTTCAGCTAAGTTGCCTAAAAGCTTCTAGGGTGAAGCCATGAGCACAGCTTGTTATTTAATCAACAGATCTCCCACACATGCTCTGGACAGTGACATACCAGAAAGGATTTGGAGTGACAAAAAGGTCAGTTATTCTCATTTGAGAGTCTTTGGTTGTAAAGCCTTTGCACATGTGCCCAAGGAACAAAGGGCTAAGCTTGACTCTAGAGCCGTGGAATGTATCTTTCTGGGATATGGTGATGATAAGTTTGGATATAAACTTTGGGATCCTAAGAATAGAAAACTGATTCGAAGCAGAGATGTAGTTTTCAGAGAGGATCAAACAGTTGAGGAGTTTGGCAAGGAAGAAGTTCCTCAAACTAAATCTCAGGAAAGCTTGGAAAAGATAAAAGATCCTTCAACCTCAGCTAGAAGTGAAAAGGCGGCTCAGGATGACACAATTATTTCCCCACCGAGTGATGATGAGGGTGAGGATGTGGTGTCTGATGATATTTCTAATGAGTTTGTTAATGATGTTGGACAGGAACATGGAGATTCTGATCAAGGGCAGCCAACTAATGTGAGGAGATCAGCTCGTGAACCAGTTCCATCAACAAGATATCCATCATCAGAATATGTGACAATTACTGAATGTGGAGAACCAGAAAATTTCAGTGAGGTCAAAGCTCATGTAGAAAAGGAGAAGTGGTTGAAGGCAATGCAAGATGAGATGAAATCTTTGCATGATAATCACACTTATGAGTTGGTGGATCTTCCTAAGGGGAAGAGAATATTAAGGAATAAATGGGTCTACAGGATCAAATATGAAGAAAATAACACACAACCAAGGTACAAGGCAAGGTTGGTGGTGAAGGGCTTCGGACAGAAGAAAGGTATTGATTTCGATGAAATTTTTTCTCCTGTTGTTAAAATGTCTTCTATTAGAATTGCTCTGGCTTTGGCTGCAAGTTTGGATTTGGAAGTTGAACAATTAGATGTGAAGACGGCCTTTCTTCATGGTGATCTTGAGGAGACCATATACATGGAGCAACCAGAGGGTTTTAAAGTCAGAGGAAAGGAACAGATGGTGTGCAGACTGAAAAAGAGTTTGTATGGTTTGAAGCAAGCTCCTAGACAGTGGTATAAAAAGTTTGATTCTTTTATGGAAAAGAATGGGTATAAGAAATCTGTTTCTGATCACTGTGTGTTCATGAAGAGGTTTGATGATGGTGACTTTGTTATTCTGTTGCTTTATGTGGATGACATGTTGATTGTAGGACATGATGGAGCCAAGATTGCAAGTTTAAAGAAGAACTTGAACAAATCCTTTGCAATGAAGGATTTGGGACCGGCAAAGTAAATCTTGGGAATGTCCATTCAGCGTGACAGGGGAGCTAGAAAGCTTTGGGTGTCACAGCAAAAGTACATAGAAAAGGTACTTGAAAAATTCAACATGAAAGATGCAAAGCCGGTTGGAGTTCCACTTGGGGGTCACTTCAAGTTGAAGAAAAGTGACTTAAGTGAAACAGAAATGAAGGAAATGAGAAAGGTTCCTTATGCTTCTGCAGTTGGTAGTTTAATGTATGCTATGGTTTGTACAAGGCCTGATATAGCATATGCAGTTGGAATGGTTAGCAGACATTTAGCAAATCCGAGCAAAGAACATTGGCTAGCAGTTAAATGGATAATGAGGTACTTGAGAGGTACATCCAAAATATGTTTGTGTTTTGGAAGTGATAAACCTTTATTAGTTGGCTACACCGATGCAGACATGGCAGGTGACTTGGAAACAAGAAGGTCAACATCTGGGTTTATTGTTAATTTTGCTAATGGGGCTGTGTCTTGGCAGTCTAGGTTGCAAAAGTGTGTTGCATTATCCACAACTGAAGCAGAATTTATTGCTGCTACAGAGGCTTGCAAGGAGATGCTATGGACAAAGAGATTTTTGAATGAAATTGGCATTGAACAGGAGAGATACATTGTACACTGTGATAGCCAGAGTGCAATTCACCTGAGTAAGAATTCAAGTTTTCATTCAAGGAGCAAGCACATTGATGTGAGATATCACTGGATAAGAAATGTGTTGGAAAGTAAATCTCTTGAGCTAACAAAAATTCATACTGAAAGAAATGTTTCAGACATGATGACTAAAGTTGTGTCAAAGGAGAAACATGTTTACTGCAGGAATGAAGCAGGCATGGATGGAGCTTCCCATGCTGGCTAGAGGTATTTTATGGAGTCGGGAAGGGGAGGTTTGTTGGGTTGTCCCTCCTCCGTAAATACATGAACTTACAACCCTGTTTTGGGCAAAAACCAAGATTTTCCAGATTTGGTTAGTTAAAAGGGATAAAAGCAACGTACGACGCTTTTCTTCTTTGGTTTTTTCTAGTTTTTGGGTTTTAGAGAAAAACTACTGCAAAGGGAGAAAGGAAATTGTGTGGATTGAAGAAAGGTGGATGCTTTGTTGAGATTGGCTTGCAATCGTCAATGGTAACTTCGCCAAGTTCTTAATCTGTAATATTCTTCCTTTATTGTCTTCTACGACTTTATACCAATTTTGTAGAAAGTACAGTAAATTGGTATTGGTGAGTTTGTTCTCCTGTGGATCTATTCTGTATCAAAATTATTATATAGTGAATTTGATCTGGTTGTTTGCCCCGTGGTTTTTTCCCCAAATTTGGGGTTTTTCACGTAAAATTATCTTGTCGTCTCTCTCTATTTGCTTGGTACTTTTCATCGTTATATGTTGAAATAAGGGGATTTGTATTTGCTTTGTTTGGTTAATCCCAACAAATTAATCGATATTTCTTTAGTAATACGAACGTATGAAAGTCGTACAATCAACTCAACTCCCGTGCGGAACTTCCCTGTCGGTGATAGATATGCATACCCAATTTAAGAGGCAAGGCTACGTAGCCAACATGATGGCCACGATTGAAGAGGAGCTTCTAGGACGTTTTGACTCCAACCATCAGCCTCTCTGCCCACCTGCACCCTTAACTCCGTCTCTGTCGTCTTCTTATAACAAATGGAGATGAATTACTATTATTCACGTATTCCTCTCCCTTCTTATTTCTTTTATTCTTTTACATGAGTATACTTTAAGCACTCTATGCTCTTCTTCTATCTACAATATGCTTTCTCGATCGATATATAATTAATGCATCATGTTTTTTCACAATAAGGTTAGTTATATATATATATATATATGTATGTATGTATGTATCATGATCTCAGATTCTGAATGGAGAAGGATCCACGCTTGCTGTGAATTCTTACACGCACAGTAGACAAGTAAAGGCCGCCAATATACATCTGAGTAGCTTTGTGTGGACCTCTTGGGTAGCGTCCTTGTTTGTCAAAATGTATTCTAAAATTGATGTTTTGTCGCCTTACGTCATAACATTTATTTTTTAATGTTTTTTGCAAGCATTTATATCTGCTGCAACTCGCTAACACCTTATTAATTGTGTACCTGCTTTGCTTGGCTGGCAATCTTCAGTCGCATATATATTACATATTCATAATTATTTCCTACATTACCATATACGAGATGTTAGATATACATACGACTTCTCCGTATATACATATATTATGTGAGAGAGCGTCTAGGTTAATTTAATTCGTGATCAAGGCTTCAAGCTAGGTCATAAATATATATATATATACTATTAATTTATCATGGTAAGAATATATATTATATCATTATGGATAAACGATATTCACATTTCAATTAATGGATGCATTACTTAATAATACAAAAATGGTGGGTGCGATCGATTAACCAGTACTATGCTTGGATATTTTTACTGTAAATTATTTTGTTTATTTTATTTATTATACATATAGCGCTGAAAATTGTTGGTGGGGACGTTTCCCCCTCTATCGGATACTTCCAACATGGAGACACGTATACATGTTTAAATTGAGGATGGGACATCAGCTGTACAAGTTTATATTCCAAAAATATAAAAAACAATTAGGTGGCGCTGCAACTTGGGGACTTATACTGGGACCAGGAAAAAGCCCAAGGAGATGTGGAAAGCTCACGGTTTCCTTCGTTTTTCTTGTCGATCGGTCGAACTCGAGAGTTTTTTCCCCCAGCAAGTCGGAGAGTTTTAGAAGAACAAATATTTGCTACAAAGGGAGTATTCATGCTCTCCCACACGGAAGAATAGCAGACGATCACTGAGAAAACACATCACATATTAAGTGGTCTTGCGTCTTGCTTGAGAATGGTTTGCACCAGTTTCCAAAGCATCACGACGAAAATCTCTCCTTTAACGTTGCAAGGGTGGCAAGCATGTGGGCGCGACGACAAAGTCCATGGTTGTCGAATTGCTTCCATTCA
This sequence comes from Piper betle, assembly GCA_033002965.1. Taxonomy (NCBI): domain Eukaryota; kingdom Viridiplantae; phylum Streptophyta; class Magnoliopsida; order Piperales; family Piperaceae; genus Piper; species Piper betle. Next base: position 69,933 of record JAURVB010013474.1, on the reverse strand, counting down.
AGATGGCTCTAGTGTCATTGTGCCGTGCTGCATTGGTATTTGGTATTGGCATGGGATCAACGTGGTAACACCATCACAAAATTAATAATAGCTCCCTTCGTCACACATTCTCTCCTCTCCGTCTACTATAGCGGGATTAACGTTTACCCTATTGTGGTCCCAAAACAGAAGAAAAAAATTCACCCCCCTTCCCGTGAAAATTTACTTCATCCTGGAATAGGCTATTTCCAAATTGTCGATCATTATGTCGAGTTGGGTTCCTCTCAGAACAAGATTACATGCTTTGAAAAAAAAAAGACAACAAGATTACAACATGCTACATATTCTTCCTTTCCAAGAGATTGAGGGCTTGAAATAGCTCACTTGTAGATTTGAACTGCACTTACTGTTGGCAGGTCACGCATGTGTACGTACGTTATCAACATGAAAGATGAGGCAAGACGAAACATGGCTATTTGCATGCATTCAGAACAAACGAAAATTCTCATTTCCTATGGCATATGAACTTGATAGACAGTTCAACCATTCCAAAGCAGTGGAGAACAGTTCCCCAGTCGAACTCAAACCTCTTTCGCCCTTTGTCAAAGACAAATATTTATAATTACATGCGAATAAATAATTACACACAAAAAGGGCAGCAAAAATTAGGATCAACTGGTCAGCGAAGGTCAACAACATCAAACTTCAACTTGAGGTTCATGTAGACATGAGAACAATGTTCATAAATTGTGCTTCCATCTGAAGGCTCTTCATGTGGATGGAAGCCACGTTCCTGGCAATTACGTATCATGCTAACACCTCCCGGGTCAGATAAATGGAATATGCCATGCGGGCTACACTCACCAGAATTAATCAACTTTTTTCACTTAGATTAGGAAAAGGAATCAATAAGTGAACCATAATTAAAATTTTTATATTTATAAAAGCCCATAAACTCATCCCGTTCAACTTTTGCAGATGGAGTCAGTAATATACCTGGATTCATCCGTTGGAGCCATCACTATTGCTATTGCTTCTGGTAGCATAACCTAGATAGATATTGCAGTGTAATCAAGTTCTTAGGGAACAGTTTTCATTAGGTGAACAACACTGCTGAAAGGATTTAAAACAGATCAAATAAAGTAAGAAAGATCAGAGCAAAACCACTAGGACATGATTTTCAGCTAAAATATATTATCATTATATTCTCACCTGGTAAGAGTAATGTGTGTGAAGGTCAATCGATGACATGAAACAAGTCTGGGATGGATGTGTCTGAGACCAAAAATATAGAAAAAGTAAGAAAATGTACCCCATCATTCAATGAAAATAAAATATTATCATTATTATTGTTATTGTTATTATTATTGTTGTGATTATTATAATTGTTATTGTTATTAAATTCAATGTAAAAAAATATATGGTTAGTGTCCTAAGATGATTTAGCCAGGAAAAGAATATATAAAAAATAAAACAAAAAAAGAATCCTTAAATACTACTTGAAGGGAAAAGAAAAAGAAAACCTTAAAAACTACTTGAAGGGAAAATGATAACTATAGTATATTGGGATGTATCAGCGTGAAACCATAATAATCTTGTCCTGTGCAGTATAACAAGTGCCAAGGATAAATCCTATGAGGGAGTGAAAAATAGAAGTGAACAGAATAAGCAGAGTTTTGCTCATCTAGAGAAATTTTACATTGCCAAGATCCAACTCAAAACCGTTTTTTATATTGCCTTATAGACCCACTTAACTTTAAAGAGATTTCAGCATCCAAATATCCATCTTGTGAATGAAAGAAATATCTAGTTATGGACCTTCTAGCAAATACTTACAGGCATCAAGATGTCCTCTATTTACATTGTCTCCATACAAAATCAGCGTATCTTAAACCATCAATTAAGAAAATTGATTTTTAGTGTCTTCTATATTTAACATAGAACTCCCGATTCACATGTTTGTAAAGGAAAGTTTAGACGATAAAAACGTAAAAAGTCATCGTACAAATGACCAGGGAATATAATAACTACAAGAACAGAAAAAACTTACATGTATCCATCCCAGGGGAAAAAGGGATAACTTATCTTGAACCTCAAATATTTCTTCCTCATTTTTTGTCTGACACTAAAATCATAAGCATAATCTATAAAAGACCGTTATAACCGGTAATTAAAAGAAATTCTACAGACATCGCAAAAGAAAATTACCGAATCTGAAGTTGAATCTTGCTTAGGAATAATCAAGGTTGTCACATAGAATGTCCTGTTCTACTGCATCAGCGATGTCATATAAAGATCCTAAGTAGCAATATGAGGCATCTAAATCCTTTTCTTCATATAAGAAAAATGAATCAACTTACCAGTGAGCCAGCAAGAACTCCACAAGTTTCCAGGTTTTTTACTGTATTTTTCTGTGCTATCTTTAAAAAATTGTCCAACAGTATTGGTGACTGCAGGCAATCAATGGAATCAAACACAAGTTTTCACCAAAACATGAATATGATGATCCAGAATCACCAATCTTTCAAGCAGCAGCAAAAATAACCAACAGAATAAATACTTACAATGTGCAAAAGCTGAAAAGTGTTAGAATCCGTATCATGCAAAGTTTTTGCATGTCCTGGTCTCAGATCAGCAATGTTTGGTGGAGATAATGGAAGACTATTTCGTTGAACACGAGTGAGTAGAGGAGGAGGAAAAGGTTGTTGGGTAATTTCATGGTGTGCATTATTTTCATGAGAAGATTCAATACGGAGCTCGTGGATGCGTGAACTATCTAAAGAATACAATGGTTGTCCATCATCTAAAGAAAGAACTGACTCATAAAGAGATCTTTGCCCTTCTGAAGATTGTTCTGCTTGATGAAGTTCACTAACAACGAAATAAGTTCATCATAAAATACTGCAAGTGATCCAAAAATCTCTGCATCTCTACAGTCAAAACCTAAAAGGAAAGAGAAGAGCTAAGCACCATGAACTTCCAGATGAAGTGAGATCAAAGCTACTAGGATAGCTTGCCTGCAGCGCAAACATCATTGGGTAAGGCCTAAGACATTTTGGTTACAAAGAATTAAGTTGAGAGTAGACGGTACCTTGACATTAGCGACATGTCTTATCCTTGGTGTGTGAAGTCCATTTGGGCCAAAAACTGAATGTCTAGACAATGTTTCCTCCTTTGGAAGTGGCAAACTTAGTGACCTAGATGTTTGACAAAAGAATTATTTCAATTATTTGTAAACAAAATAATTTATATTGTTGACCTAAGTTCATGCCAGCTATTGCAGCACTAGAAGCAACTTCACAATTATTCCTAAAATAAAACGTACTAACAATTTTTGTGGCATTGGCTCAGTTTTTGTGTGATTTGATGAGAAGTGAGCTTCAGTTTCTTGACTATTTGGCTGCCACTGGAAACAGAAAGTTAGCCCATAGTAAGAAATAAATACACAAAAAGTAAGTACTATCACATATAAAAATTGGAGAATCTTAAGGACATTTCAAGAAGTTTATCAGCTCAAAACATACATATGTTTGAGTAGGAATGATGAAACTCCTGCTTCTTTCATCAATTTGTCTTTGAACAATCGGTTTTAAAGTTTCCAGCTCAGTGATGGCTTCAACAAGTTTCTAAGATGGACGTGAAGTCAATAACCAAAACAATTGAAAAAAGAAAGGAAACAATGAACTTTCGACCAGTGTGTACTCACTTTCTTGAAAATTGTTCTCCTACTTGCAAGTAATGAATGGTAATCCTGATGGAAGGGTATTGTTTCTAATATTAAACTGCAGAAAAATTGACAAGGATCAATTTTCTTTGCCTACTTCGTTAACAGCATGCACTTTGGGAGTTAGCAGGATACACTATGATAACCCACTCATAGATGCCTTCCTCTTGAACTAAACAGAACGAAGAAGAAAAGCATATAAGCAGATTCATATGTAAAATGAAAACCACAATCTGGCTACTAAGTTCACATCTCTCTGCATTTGAATGCCAAATTTTTCGTGCAGATTTACATCTTCTACTGTTTTTGTGTATTACCATTTGATAGTGGTTTTTTTTTCAATGAACATGGTTACGTATCACATTCATAAACCACACTTTATACATTGGTTGGAAGTTTTGAATTCAAATGGTAACAAATTATACAGAATTTGTCTTCTTGTAGTCAGTTAATGCTTTAAGTGCATTTCATGTAAAAAATTAAATTTACATAGTACCAAATACCTCTGACATCTAATAGTATGGCAAAAATGAGAATACAGGAAAAAAGCTGAGGGCGGCACCATACAAAATTTCCTCACCTTGTAAATCTAAGAAGTATGATATACAAATCAATGACATTCCTTTCCTCACGATATATGCTAGCCTGAGCCAAAATGAACAAGAACAAACTGAATAACTTCATTTTGATTAATAATACACCATAAAACAACTAAGAGAATACAACAAAACTACATGGGTTTGTTTCTCAAAAAGTATAAAAATACTAAAAAAAAGAAAAAAACAGAAAAAAGAAATAAAGAAAGTGACAGCCACAACTGAGATCAGTTTTCTATTTATAAAAATTTCTAAACCTCCCGATATAACTAAAACCGAAATTCCCTATGAGCTAATGGGCATAGAATTTAAAATTTTAGTAGTTTGTTTAAAAAATAAAAAAATAAAATCCCTTCACATCTTTTCTTCTCACCCCTCTTCTCTTCAAACGCAAAGTAACAACTAGCCCAGTACACAAAAACAAACTGTGAAGTCTCAACATAAGATTTGAAAAAAAATATTTTAAAGAAAAAATTGATGGCTCTCATTGCACGACAAATCATCTAGATCCTAATCCAATTATCCCAAAATCAGTATCTAGTATCATCACAGCACATCAAAAGCTCGACCAAACGGTACAGAATTTGAAGCTAGGAGTGCGGTTAACTTCCATCAGCATATGGTCATCGGAAACTTATACAAAACAAACTGTGTCGATAATCTCTCATGCACCCAACACCCAATTTCAACGAGTTTACGTACGGACCAATAAATCGCTCAACAACGACAAGAAAAAAAATAAAAAAATAAAAAAAGGCACAAATTATGAGCTGGAAATGGCAACCTGCTTGAGAAGATTAGAGGCGATTCGGTAATAACAGTCGAGAGGAATCCGATTATCCACCTCCAGTTTCCGAGCGCTGGCGTTGATGTCGTCCAGCGCCGCGATCGGCGGCCAGAATCCATGTCTCCTGCTAACCGATCGGCAACAGAATCGACCACCGACGACGGAAAATCCCGGCGATCTCCTCCGGCGAGACGTTCAACGGCGACTGCACCCCACTCTTTCAACGCCGCTGCCGTACGAGACCGTAACTCATCGGGTTCACTAATTCGGAGGGTCAGGCAATTGGCAATTGGGCCGGGGCAGGTTGTCCGAACCGAGTCAACCAACATGTGTCTTGTTTGTGATGTATCTCTTTTCTTTCTTCTTCTTTTTTATAAAAAAAAAACAATGATATTTCTATTCTCCCATCCTTTGATTTGGATTTGAAGTTAATATACATATTTTATAAGAACATTTTTTAATGTCAGTTAATATAAATGTTTTTTATTAATTGAAAAAAATTAATTAATTATTAAAATATAAAGTTATTGGTTATTTTCAAATTAGACACAATTATTTTCATTATTTAATATTTTTTTATAATTTAATAACTTGTATTAACTTAAGCTAGCATGAAAATATCCTCACTAGTATTTGATGCTATTTTTTTACTTTGAAATAAAAGCACACTACCTGCTTTTACTTTCATTTATTCTCAAATACATCTTTTTTTACTTTCATTTATTCTCAAATTTTTATGAATTATGATTATATATTCAGCACCGCAATTATTCAGCAGTAAATTAAGTAAATTATTAGCAAATAAAAAATGAGATTAATCTATCAAGTAAAATTAAAAATATTATAAATAAATATATAAACTTTTAATTTTGTATTTATTTTAAAAAGTGTACCCATGTTGGAATTAGGAAAAATAAATCAATGAGTTACCTGATTAAATACATTTAAAAAAAACTAATTCTTCTTCACTCTTTGGAATTACCAAATGCACCGTGTCTAGTCAAATCCAATTAATAGTAGCCAAACAAGGCCACCTCAGGCCGAATCCGATCGGAGGCTGGCTGAACTCGACTGGCAATCTGGTCCGAGGCCAACTTAATGTTATGGGTGGGGTTTACTTTTTTAAAAAAAAAATTGATATAATCTAGACCGACCTTCTGATTTGATGGTCTAAGTTGAATTGGTGGCATAAAACTTTTTCCCAAGTATATCTAATTTATATAGTATAAATTTGCTAATATCTTTTAACTTTATTTATCTACAATCTAGATGTAGCATCTTCACTAATTTTGCAAATAAATGACAGAAAAATTACAACATTAAGCCCACCCTTTATTGTCTCAAGAAAAAAAGAAAAAAGGTTATCTACAATCTAGATGTAGCATCTTCACTAATTTTGCGAATAAACGAAGAAAAATCACAACATTAAGCCCACCCATTATTGTCTCAAGAAAAAAAGAAAAAAGGGGGTGTTGCGAGAATCGAACTCGCGACCTCTCGCACCCGAAGCGAGAATCATACCACTAGACCAAACACCCATGTTGAACGGTGTATTGTCATTATTCTATTTATTGTTTTATAAATGTACACAATTAACACGTCTACCATCTTAACCAGCTCGCTTCAACAAGCATTTGGCGAATAATGCATACTCGGCAGGACACTTATAAAATCCTTTCACAGTCTATATTGTTAATATTTAAAATTAAATTAATAAATAAATAATTATAAATAGAGTTTATATTATTAATTTAGCATGATTATCTTAAACATTGATGCCATCTTTATCAATTATATATATCTTATCTTATTACTTGTGTTCATCAAATGTCATGCTTATCAAATTTATATACTATCATATTTATCAAAATTTTATAAATTTGTGTAATTGTCTTATGTTTGTTATCAATTATTTGTAAATAATTATGGATGAGAGAAGAAGATGGTCAAAAAATAAAATTTTATATATACAATATTTTGAGTTTATCCTTATTAAGAGTTTTTTATTAATAATAAATTATTAATTTTCGGGCTCAAAATTAACTACATGCTGGAAAAAAATGAGAATAAATGAGAAGCAGGAAAAAAAATCATCATGTTATAGTATATATTATACTAGCTTAGATCCATGCAATGCACAGATATGTATGACAGACTTTTTAAAATTTTATTAAAAATAAAATTAAAAATGTGTAACATTAAAAAAACATAAAAAATTCCCTTTTGAATAAAATATGATAAATAAGACTATAATAATGTTACAATTTAAAAGCTGAATAAAAAAACATCTATAAATTCTTAGTTGAAAATTCCTAAGTACTTAATATAAATTGTCTTGTATTAAAAAGGTTCAAATTTCCAAATGACCCTTGAACTCGATCTATTTTAAGCTCGACTTGAAAATCAATGTTAAAAAACTCAAATCGACTCAAGTATAATCGAGTTGGTTTCGAGTTATACCAAACTCAAATTGATTTAACTTGAAAAAACCCAATTTAGGTTAAAACTTGGCTCAAACTGACTTGAAATTTAATATAAACCATTAGTATTTTTTACTTTAACAACATAGGAATAATATAACATTTTAAATGATAATTTGCTATAATTTAATTAACTTAAACAATCTAACATTTATTATATTGCCATCAATTAAAGAGAATACCATTTATATTATTACAATAAAAAGTAATTAAAATATATTACATATATAAATAAAAAAATTAATAAAATTAGACCGTGATATTCCTTCAATATCATTAAAATAAATAGATTTTTAAATATATTATATTATAGAGAGAAAAATAAATCTTCAAACGTGTGGTGATAAACTCAAATAGAACTGATGATTGACTCAAACTCAAACAAATTTTACTCAAAACTCAAAGCAAAATAACTTGACTCGAACCTTACAACTCAAAACTCGATTAGTTTATCAAACAAGCTCGAGTTGGGCAAATCTCCGCTCAACTCGACTCCGTGGCCTTTCCTACCGAGCACCTCGTTGTTGGGCATCTTCCACAGATGAGACAGCTTCCACGCCTCGTTTCTCGCCTCTCTCCTCTGAGCTCATGCTGCTTCCCAATGAAATTGGCAATTTTTAAGATTCTAATACTCTAAGGTAGTTGAAGTTAGTTTTATTTTGTCATTAGTTGAAGTGATTGTTCTTCCTCCATCAATTTTATGAAGGTAATAGAAGCTTGAACTTAAAAGAACTCATCAGACACTGCCTTTTGTTAGCAATGTTCTTGCTCGTTCATGGACGAAGGGGACTATAATTTTCATCATCATGATCATTTTCCATAAGCTACCAGGCCAACATCTGCACTAGCAAGGACGAAGGATTACCTGACGAGAGAGAAGAAAGAGCCATTACTAAAATGCCCAACGAAAAAACATATTAGCAGGTAACGGCTGAAAAATTGGACTCGTACCCCAGGAAAAAAAGTCAAGTACCATCTAATTATCAAATGACTCGTAAATCACTATCCATTTTTTTATAAAAAATATAAATTGGGAAGTAATCTGAATACGGAATAGAAAATCTACACGAGTGTTTCCAGTTCCACCTCCCACTCAAAGGCTTTCTTCACGTACATCTACCCGTCCCGCCTTTTCTCAATGCCTGAGTTGTCAAAGCTATATCCAAATCTAGTAAGTAAAGCTATGTTAGTTACATGTTCAAATCCATTCACTAGTTCGCCACAAACAGTACCAAATTCCAGCTCCCTGGTGTCACAAAAGTCAAACCACTGATGATTGATCTCCAATTGCGGAACTGAAAGTTCATCCCTGGTCAGGTTAATGCAACCTGCCAATTGTAGCATGTAAGAGATGATGAGTAATTAAACCATACAAGCTGTGAACTACTAAAAGAGCAAAAATGTGACTCTTTTCAGCACTTACTTTCTGTCTGAATGAAGAGCTTAAAAGTGACAATTCCCTTGTGCCAAAGCTGGTGCAGGATCAGCGTCCAGGAACCAAAAAATCAACCTCCCTGGGCTGGCTGCAACAATGTCTTCCAAGAACCTTACATTGACCGCGAACAAGAAAACAGCAATTAACTCATTTTTTGAGTGAGCTGTGTGGCAATTGAGCCTTCACAATATATCAAGCTTCTCCTGGGTCAATTTAAAATACCAAACGAGATTTTCTGCAAGCATGTGAAGGCATATAGGTATGCAAATAATATTCGAAGTACAAGCCAATACAGAATATAGATGGATATATTGCAATTTAGGCCAATGAACCAGGGAAAGCCATCAAATCTAATCACCATAGCAGAATATTAAAGTGTGTAAATATGAATTGTTAAATTATATACCTGTACAGAGTGTCAAGAGTCGCAACTCAGAGTAATGGCATATCTCACTACATTGAATGCGTTATTTTCCACATTCAACATTATTTCAAATGCGCCGACACAATTCCCTAGAAGAAAGCAGAATCAGCTACTCCGTTTTTTCAAATCAATAACCAGTATTAGACTTTTTGCAGTCTCTAATCAATTCATTAGCCTCTTGTGAACGGGGCCATGCAAGAGAGCCTCTGTTAACAAAGAATATGCGCACTCATTTGGTGTACATTCATTGCCTTTCAAAGTAGACAAGAGCCACAATGCTTCATCGACTGTGTCGTTAGTACATAAACATTTAATAAATGCATTGTATGTATAAATATCAGGAGCAGCACCAAGTTTCAACATGTATTCAAGGAAACTCCGAGCACTATTCATCTTATTCATTTTGCAATGGCTTAATATGAGTGAGTTAAAGGTAAATGTGTCTGGGAAATTCCATCACTTCTCATCTTAAAGAGCTTTGTGGCTTTACTAATTTCCCCACCAGCAGAAAGAGCATGGGCCAGTGTGTTGTACGTGACATTGTTTGGTGACACTCCCCATTCAACCATCTCAGTAAAACAGTTAAATGCATCCTCTATTTGGTGTGCCCGACAAAGACCATCAATCACTGAGCCAAATGTAATAACATCAGGAGCAAGTCCAGACTCTAGTAGCATTTTTAAAAGCTCCCGATTGCGACTGATTTCTTTAATCTTGCAATAACCACTTATAAGAGTGTTAAAAGTCACCAGGTTGGGATTAACACCACTTTTCACTATTTCTTCAAAAACATTTGATGCACTATTCATCATTTTAGCCTTGACAAAGTAGTCAATTTGCATATTAAAGGACACGACGTTCTGTACTAGTCCCTCAGACATCATCTGCTTCAAATATCGGTCAGTGTCATTTTCCCATGCTTCCTTGCAAAGTGCAATTATCCCAACATATACCAGGTTTTCCACCACCTGCAACAAAATCATCCATCAACTTGCATGTTTCACCAACATTCAAATCTCTCACGAGTCCAGCCACAGCCACGCCACTGTTGCAGCTGCGACCACCGCCACCATAGTTGCGATTCGAGTCCGAATCACTGTGAGACGCTTATAGCTTCTCAAAGTTTTGATTTTTAATTTATTTTAATCATTATGCATATCTTTCGTAAATTTTATGAATTTTTCATATTTTTGTTAATATGTTAATTTTAATTTTTTTGATAATTATCTCTTGATTAATAAACTTTTCATATAATTAAGAATTGATAATGATTAATGATAATTTAAATTAATTGATTATGAAATTAATTATGATATGAATGACATTAGAAATTGTGGTAATTGTATATTAGTGTTATCACTGTATAAGTTAATTATTAGTGATTAGAAAGTTAATTTATAATAGAAATTAGATGTGGAATACTATAATTAAGATTAGTAAACTTAATTAAGTGTTAAATATAATAAGCAATAAGCTAATTAATTATCATTAGGGTTACTAATCTAATTTAATAAGTATTGATGTGAAATGATGATATGTTCAGGAATTATGACGAAGTTACCTAGTTAAAAGTAATAACAGGAAGATTTTAAATTGTTAATTGTTAATTTACTTTATTTATTGATTGTTTGATATTGATGTTAATGTTTATAGTAGTTATGATTATGTAATGAGTCACATGCATTCATGAATCATATAGTAGAAATCAATCAGTTCAAGGTGTCGTTGGGTCTGCGGCCTGAAGTAGATACCCTTATGAGAGTTCAGCAATATATATATATATATATATATATATATATATATATATATAGAATTTTTTTAAAATTAGAGTCAGCTCTCATTTACCAATCTATTATAATTATTTTTAGACCAGTAACATATGTTATTGGTGTTTTCCTTTTTATATATAAAGGTAGAGAGCAGGAGTCTGATATGCCAGCCTGGACGAGGAGTTATAACTACTCTATGCACACACATTAACCTAGAGCCATATGTTGGATTATTGTATTTTGATTATGATGTATCAATTAATAATGTAATGTTTGATATTGAAAAGATTAAACAATGTTGAAATGATATAATAAGTGTATCAGATAAAAACGTAGATGGGTAAAGACCCAACATGATATTGTAAATATGAAAAGTATGACAGATGAAATGAACAAAAGGGTTGAAACCCAATTTATGATTATAATCGTGCTGATATGACCTTTTGTTCTTAAATGAATGTTTTGTGTGTGTGATGTTTAGATATATATTTATATATCGTTGTTTTGATAGGTTAGCCATTTATTGCACTTTTAGGAACACTTTGTCTGTTTTATTTTAAAATTTTAATCGATTTTGTCGTGATTATTTTTTAGTATGAATTGTTTGTCATTTCATTCACGTAGTATCATATTAGGGCTCCTTGCATCTCATGTATGCATAACGATATTTGTCTTCCATCTTAAGACACTGAGAGTAAATCTATTTGGGTTATGTTCGGGTTAGCCGAGTTAATCGGCTGACCCCGTAACATTCTATTTTGGTTCGCAAGAGAGTTGACTTTGGGGTGTTACATTTGCCCTTATACACCACAACAAAACGGTTTGGTAGAAAGGCACCAATGCAGCATTGTTGAAACAGGTATTGCTTTTTTATTTCATAGCAATTTGCTAACTTCATATTGGGTAGATAGCTTCCAAACCTATATGTTTATATTAAATAGGTTACCTTCTAGCTCTAACTTAGATCATAAATCATCTTATGAGCTTCAATTCAAAACTCAACCTGATTACTTATTGCTTAGAACTTTTGGTTGTTAGTGTTTCCCATGTCTTAGAAGTTACTCTTCAAATAAGCTCTCTCTTAAGTCATTAGAATGTGTATTCTTAGGATATTTTTTACACGAAAAGGAAATAAATGTTTTCGTTTAGCATCACAAAAGATATTATATCTCTTGTCATGTCTTATCCAATGAGGATATTTTCCCCTTATCAAGTACTTCTAAACAAATTACTCTACATTCTTTTATTTCTCCTTTGACTTGGTTCCTTTGTCTTCTGTAATGCTTGTGTTTTCTTTGTCCCAAGTCTCTTATTCTCTTAATTAACCTTCTAGTACTTCTAATTCTTCTAATTCTCCATCCTTGCTATTAGACACACATTCTACTCCCCAAACAAAATCTAATCAATTTTCTTCACCCTTAACTTCTCCATTATGTCATTCTCCCTCCTTATCTGCTTCTACTTCTTTATCTGATTTTGTTTTAGACAAAACAACCTCTATTTTACCACTTCCATTACCACCCTCATCACTTACACTTAAACCTATAAAGGTTCATCCTATAAATACAAGAGCTAAATAAGGAATTTATAAACTGAATCCTAAATACGCATTGGTCATTACAATCTCTAATTCTAAAATTTCAGAACCAAGAATTGTAAAGGATATGAACACAATTGGATACCTGGTGTCTAGTACCAAGATCATCTGATATGAATATAATTGGAACTAAGTGGATTTTTAAAGTAAAATGTTATGCAAGTGGAGCTCTTGACAAGTTGAAAGCAAGATTCGTAACAAAAGGACACAATCATCAACAAGATGTTGATTTTTGAGAGACATTCTCTCACGTAATCAAACTAGGCACTGTGAGAATTGTATTATCTATGGCAACAGTAAATAACTCGACAATTCACTAGCTAGATGTTAAAAATACATTTCTGATGGGGTGCTGCAAGAGACAATTTATGTTGCTCGACCACTAAGGTTCAAACACAAACAACATCCTCATCATGTGTGTAAGCTCAATAAAATGGGATAAAACAAGCTCCTCGAGCCTGGTATGACAGATTTAACAGCTTTCTGTTAAGTAAAGGCTTTGTCTCAAGTAAATCTGACTCTTCATTGTTTGTTTTAAATGATGGTGGTGATTTTGTCATCCAGTCTATTCCATGTTGTTGATATGCTCATCACTAGATCAAAATTAGAATTACTGGAGACTTTCATTAGTCACCTAAAGTCATAATTTTCCATGAAGGATTTAGATGTTGTTCATTATTTCTTGGGAATTCAAGTAATGCCTTCTCCTATAGGGTTGTCTTATATCAAAAGATGTGCAAAGCAACTGCTTTTAAAAATAGGGATGGAAAATTGCAAGCCTTCGAGTAGTCCAATGGTAAACAAAAATGTGACTGCAATCACTTCTAAACCATTTCAAGATTGTATAGAGTATAGAACTATTATTGGTTCTTTACGGACCCTGAATTTTACAAGACTTGATTTGGCCTTTGCTATCAACATTGTATGCAAGTATGTGCATGCTCCTCAATAACATCATTTTCAGTTGGTAAAAATAATATTGAGATACTTGAAGGGAACTTTGCATAGTGGACAACATATATATGCAAATTCTGATTTTTCACTCATTGTGTAGTCAGATTTTGATCGGGTTGCCTGCAAAGAAACGAGGTCAACTATTGGTTTTTGTACATTCTTGGGAGCATATTGTATTTCTTGGAGTGCAAAGGGAAAAATTTTTAATCTCGCTCAAGTATTGAAACAGAATATAGAGCGATGGTTAACCCCTGCACCAGAGCTGACATGGTTAACATATTTGTTGAAGGATTTGCATTTAGCAGGTAAACAAGTTCCTATTTTATATTATGACAACATTAATTTTTGCATCTTATCCCATCTTCCATGCTCGCACTAAACATGAAAATAAAATATTACATTTTTTAAAAAATAACTTAAAAATAAATCATATAAAAAAATATAAAATTTTATCAACATCTTATTTGTGCACTCTAAGCTTACCCAGTAAAGAAATTTTAAATTAAAAGTGTATTTCATATAAATTATATGAGGTGTAACTCGCCTTAATTTTTTCTGATTATTATATATAAACAAAGAAAAAAATATGACCAACGAGATTTGCCCAATTATAATTTATTTATCTATAACTATTTTAGAAAAAAAACTTGTTTTGATATATATATATATATATATATATATATATACATATATATACACACTTAAATTCATACGAATTATTGCTATAATTATACGTTTATATAATAGGTATTTTTTCGATTTAACAAGTATGACCATACATGATACAAATATGACTTTTCTTTGAAATGAACGATATAAAGAGTTTTCTCTAAATAATAACTAGATTAATTATGCCTCCTTCAATACTTTAGTGTCTTATAACTAAATTATTTTAATTTGAATAGGGCCTACATGGGGGCAAGGGTGTGACTTAAATCTTATTTGACAAAATTAAGACTTAACTACCATTAACTTTCGACACTGTGTCTCTCTGTTGTTCCTAAGTTTTCTTATTCTTTTTTGGAACTTCAAGTTTTGTGTGAAGTAAGAAATGCTTGCGGTAAAAACAACAACGATTGGGTAGCTATATCTGATTTAAGCTTTGTACTCTTTATTTCAATACTCTTTATTTCAAAATCAGGTATTAAATCTGTCAAGTGTATGATGACATTGATCCGCATTCGATCTTTCTACGCACTGGCTTCTTTTTTGAACGAACAATTTTACGCACCCACGGTTGTTGTACTTCCCGAGGTGCATGGAATGGTGTGTGGTATTGAAATTTTTTTATTAAATATGATGTCTTGCTTGAGAAAAAAGAGAACTCTTCAAATGGAAAAAAATCTCTTCCTAACTTCGTGAAATGGGTAACTTCGTGAAATGGGCATGTCGATCTTTTGCCTCTTTTAGACGGGCTGAGATTGGCATGTCAAGATCATAAATTTCAGGTTCACTGTTTCCTCGACAGAGGAATATTTTTAGCTCACGGTTTAACGAGAAAAGCTTGTATGAGTGGTATCTATTGTCTTTTTTGTAACTCTGAGTCGTTAGATCCTGTTGTTGTAATTATAAGTTATGTTTTTTTGAAAAATAAAACTTTGTGATTAATAGTAAATTTTATACACCAATCAATAAACCAAAATTTTATACAATCTAATTTCTGCAAACAAGAACCGATCAAGGGACATCAAATTCTCCACCGCCAAAACTTCCCTACAGAACCCTCCCGAAAATACTGCGGCCGCCTTAATTTCCGCCGGCAGCCGGCCACCATTGCCCTGGCCATCGCCGACGACAATTGCCTCCATCTTTATCGGTATTATCCGAGTAATCACGCCACGGCCGCTACGCCGCCATCTTGTCCAGAGCCTGACACTATCAACATCGAGTATGTTAAATAAGTCAATTTGTTAGAAATAATTAAGAAGCACGTTGTAATTGATGCACGTATTAGAATCACTTAGTTTGTTATTTTGTAATTTCTATTCTACGTGAAGAGTGATTGCGCATACTTAGTTGGCAAAATCGCTTCCATGTATCACCAATTAAATTAAAAGTCTGTATTAAGGTTATTTTAATATTTAAATAATTAATGAAATAAAAAATTTTCTTCCTTCTCGCGGCTTTCTTTTAACAGAGTATCCTCGCCTGATCCATCGCAGCTTCCGCATCCCGCTCGTCGACGAACTCTCACCGATCGACGAAGCTCGCCGACCGATCGGGGCGGTGCCGGAGGGCCAGCACCAGGTGCGCCCGCTCCAGCTCCGAGTGGGAGCATCTCCGAGCGACGCCCATTAGCAATCAGTAGTCCACGTCGTCGGCCGAGTTGTTGTCGAGCCTTCGCCGGAGTTCTTGGATCTTCTCCGTCAGCGCCGGCGAGTCCTCGGCCACCTCCGAGTACCGGATGGGCTGCCGCTTCCATGCGGGGCGAGGAAGCTTTCGATCGCGGAGAATGGCGTGGTAGAGAAGCCGCAAGCGCTCCAGATCTCGGAGACAATCGGGAAGCAATCGAAGCGACTCCAGAAGATTGGCCCTCATTGATAGAGCGGGAATGGAGGCTGAGTCGAGCACCACCGCCCGAGAGCAGTCGGCAATGGCATCGGTGACGCGGCCGACGTCAGGGTAGGCAGCGGCGCGGCGGACGTAGCAGTAGGCCATGAAGCGCTCGGGGCCGCCACCTCGGCGGGAGTCGAGGATCTTGGAGAAGAGGCGGGCGGCCTCGGTATACGCCCCTGCATCGGCGGCGGAGTAGCTGCTTGATGTGGGATAAAAGACGGGAAACGGATCTGGAATCGCCGTAGAGCATGGCAGATTCCGGCATTTCGGAGGGAGGAAGGCGGTCGCCGGAGCGACGGACGCACCGGCAACGGAATGCGGCGGCTGAGAGGCGCTAGCCGACTTGGAGGAGAAGGAGGGCGTCTTCCATGAGACCGAGGTGGGAGCAGGCTTGGCCCAACGCCAAGTACTTACTCCGGAGCTCTTCCCCAACTTTCGATCCCCTACTAAACCTCACCATCACCTTCCTCTTCAGATGTTTAAGAGAAATACACATAACCATGATTTGGCCGCCGTCGCATCACGGACGTACCTGTCAACAACCACGCGGTTGGGGAGCCAGCAGGGGCGGCTAGTGATGTCGGAAGAGGACATTGATCGTGGTCCGCCGGAGGTTGGGTGGTTGGCCGGCCTCTTCCTATTCTATTCCGGCAGCCGTAGGAATAGAGAGGAGAGAAGGGGTTTTGGAGACTGGGAAGAGAGATGGAAAGAAGACGGAGATTATTGAACAACCGTGGTTAGAACCGGTCAGTGGCCGTGTCCGGATAAACTTCTTCGTCGGTTGTCGGTCCTCCTTTTGCTAATTACTTTTCTAGACTCTAAATTTTTGCCGCAGGATCGGACATGAAAGAGGTTACAAACTTTGGAATTGGCATGGACCTTCATTTCACGTGACATCTATTATACGCGGGCCCAGGTTTGTTTGTTTGAATTTTCATGTTGTTGCTTGGGGATCAAAAATTTGCATCGGTTAAATTTTTTTATGTTATTAATTATATTATTTTTGAAAAACTTTGCAACAAAATTTAATAACTTCGTAACTTTGGTTGAGACTAGAGACCCTTGAAAATTCATTACCACCACACCAGGAAAAACTCACATATTTTAGGCGAGAAATCAAAGGATAAGGAATAGACAAAGTGGAATTTTTTAATCCAAGTAATCAGAGACACGGAGGGAGCGACGGAGATTGGATTACTTGGACTGAGCTGCCCATTAAGAGTCATCTCCTCCCATTTTAAAATCTACTTTATTTAATCTTAGGATACGTATTTGGCCCTTCTAACGATGAATGAACAGTATTAACAGTGTAATTGATGAGCGCATCGACGGAGATAGTGCACCCCTTGTCTTATGCTACCCCCTCTGCGCACCCCGATTTGGGTTTGCATAATCACAGGGAAGACACTGTACAACCAACACTCTGACTAAATATACATGAATACCTATAAAACCCAAACAAAAGAAAATAATGGCCTTAGCATAAGTGTGGGTAGCAACCATTGATCCTTTCCCTAAGTATCCAACATAAGACTTATATATATAATAAGAAAAACGTCAACACGAATATCACTCTCGATAATAACAAATCCCACTGTCGGGAAAAAGCATAAGACTTTGCTTCGATCGATAAGGATGCATTGCTTAAATTAACCAAGCTGATCAACATCTGTTCCTCCTGCAGGACAATCAGCTTGCATATATATATATAAGCACAAAGTCAAAAAAAGTGTGCGGGGCAAATCGAAATGCATTGCATTGCTAAAATAGATTAAGAGGAAGAGCAGAATAAGAGAGAGCAAAAAGTGTAGGAGAAGCTGCTGATCACTGACCAGATACACAACTCGGCCTTCGTGGGGGAAGCTGGCGGTGAGGTGTTCTCTGCAACAAAAATGGCTGAGTTCGAATAGTTCTGCCATTTGATTCTATTTCGTATCTCTAACACGATTTTTAACTTACCTTTATTTTTTTCAACTACTATAGATTTTAGTACTTTAGTTGCTTGGCATACATTCATGTTATATATACGAGTGATTAAATCTCATGGACAGTTTTCATCTAACATAGTCCTCCAGGCTCAGAGGTGCAATGACAACTCAATATTTCCCTCCGCTAATTTATATTTTACAAAAGGATTTATCTCTACATGCATGGTTATCTTTTTTCAACATGTATAGTAGTAACTGGTAGGGAACTTATTAGTCCAAAAACCAATCTCATCCTTCGACAATATTACCATTGCCAAGCAGGTTTAAGGTGAAAGCTTACATGCAATTTGGGCTGCAAGGTTTCCGCAGTGCTTAGTGGCCTCTGGCTTATGTCTACTCCTTGCTGGTTCACAAACAAATGCAATTATTCAAGTTAATAACGAATATTTACTTGTTGAAAGAAAATCATCAATCAATTTTTTATGCCCCCACGTTTAATGCAAGAAGTTGTTCATACCTTCCTGAGAGCCCAATCGGCTGAATCAAAGAAAGCGCGCTCCTTGTTCTGCATTTCATTTCATAGTAGTATGAACATTGGAGTTTATGACAAGGGCTATTATATATTCTATCAGAGTTATTGAATAATTTTGCTTCCAACAAATTAAGTTTTTAGGCAGGTTAATTTTTCGAACATCTAACATTTCCCTCAATACAACCGCGCAAAGACTTCTCGATTAATTAAGAGTAGATGTGAGAAAGGTAACTAGCCTCTCTACCTTGGAATTGAGGGGTTTCTTCTTGGGTAAAAGGCCTCCATATCTCTTCTCCAAGGATGCAGCAGTCTGCCAATGTCAAAGGGTTAAGATATGCCTAGGCAGTTAACCATTTACATACACAAGATTATACAGGACTATATTAATGTCGGCAAATTTTGAGGAGAGTAACCAAAGCAATAATGAAAATCCAGATTGATGGGGCCGCTCATGGCTAATCTCAATTCACACTATGAAACATCGGAAGAAATTATTTGTGAGCAGATCATATAGTGATTTCAATTACCTCTTCCACTGGGTAAACGACTTCCCCCCATCTCTTTTGCAGGACGACATAATATGGAAAAGAGGTTTTTTTACAAAAAAAAATAAAGAAAAGACGGAAAACTCAATGAATTGTAAAGTGGGTGAACTATATATATGGAAGGATAAATATTATCAGATTGTTTGATGCAGACGCAAAGAGCGGGAGAAAGGACCTGAAATCTTAAAAGGTTGGCAAAGGATGGGAGGGAAGAAGGAATAGGTAGAAAGACAAAGAACATGTGCCTTGCACAGAACTTAGTTTTGGGTTAGCGTGAGAGTGGGAGTAGAGTACATGTGGATGCGATGATATCCCACAAACGAATATCCACTTGGTTAATCTTAGCGAAATCAATTTGCCATGGCTTTTTGCATCAAAGGGGAAAAGAATATTATGCTGGCGGCAACACTCGTGATAATCCCAAATTCAATACATAAAAGAATACATGCAGCATATACATCAACAGGCGAATAATAATGTACATGGAAACAGAACAATTACAAATACAGGGTGTATTTCATACAATTAATTAATTAACGGAGAAAAAGATTCCTTGGGAATTCTTTTTACTCATGACGTCTGTGCCTGTGGGTCTATCTTAAATGACCTCAAATTTGAAGACAGCACCGGCAAGCAAATCTAGTAAGACGACCATTTTCAATGAAGAATCCCAAGTGAATCACCCTTGACATGCTTCAACCTAATACAAATCTTTTCACAGTTGATTGAAATCATTGTATACTTCAACCATCAGTGGTGGTGTACGGAATTACTTACTATGTATGTTCTCTCTAGGAGCAAATTAATAATATGCATTTGTGCTTACTATATTTGGTACGCCCAGGTAGGAGGAAGCTCATGGGTGAAGGGCATCAGCAGCAGCATTCACTGAGATTGAATGACAGAGATCTCCAATGTGAAGGTGGTGTAGCCCCATTGGGATCCTTGTAATCCCATATGTGTCCACCACACTCAAGTGCTTGCACGCATCTAACCCCACCGCCACCCGGGCCTTGGCCCTGGCCGGGACGTGGACCTTATGAAAGCCCACCAACTTCCTCCCGTGGCCAGCCCGGTGGCCATCCGGTGGGGTCGCGTAGACCATCATTGTGTGGGATCCATCGAACTCGCCCATGTTCTCCACGTCGACTTCCACCGTCATTGCAAGGACGTCACACTTGGCGTGACCGACCCTGATTGCCTCCCCGGAGTACGTCGAATTGCCCGACAATGATGAACTTGAGCGTCGGACAAGGAGCTGGACAGAGAGATCTGACCGAGTCGGCCCAACCAGTGAATGAGCAAACTGGGTGTAGCTGAGCCCGTGTCCGAACGGATACACCACGGGTCCCTTGTAGAACCTATATGTCCGACCCGGATAGTCCCTCTGCTGGTCTGGCCTCATTGCCATGTCCGTCATTGGGACTTTCTCGGCAAACTCTTGTGGGTACCACGTCACCGGCAACTTGCCCCCTAAAAAAACAATTACTGGATTATTACTATACAAATACAAGTCTTATTTTCCCACCTTGTGATATCAAAGCCCATGGTGATGGGCCATGAGCGGGAAGATGTAGTACCTGGATTATGGGCTCCAAAGATAACATCGGCGATGGCTCTCCCTCCTTCTTGGCCAGGGTAGCCCACCCAAATTATACTTCCAATTTTGGGATTGTTTTTGGCGAAGGTGACATCGATGGGCCCGCCGGACATGATGACCAGTGCTGTGGGACCTCTGGATGCTCCGGCGACTTTGGCCACCAGCTCCTGCTGCCGGCCAGGAAGGAGTAATCCCACCCGGTCCTTAAATTCGGCCTCTATCGACTGGTCGAGCCCCACTACCAGGACGGTCGCATCCGCTCCCCGCGCCGCCGCCACCGCTGCATCGATTGGCTGCCCTAGCCCGAGGCAGTCAACGTCGGTACACCCGACTTGGTGGATTGTTTTGGTGTAGGCACCAATTCCACGCAAGGGGGACGTATACTTACATGCCACACCTAGTGCACAAAATGTCCAAAAGCTCAGTAAAAAATTTAGATACGAGGCAGTATAGATGAATCGATCTAATGGTCAGGCATTTTGGTCAAGATAATAATAAATAATAACTGATGATGTAAAGAGCATGGCTCCATTTGATGTTGGGCTTCACCTATTAATGCGAAACATGTTAATTGCCCTACCAGCGTAGTTTCCGATCATTGTGACGGTGGCGTCGGAGTTGGGCCCAATAACGGCGACGGTGCGGTAGTGATAGCGCGACAAGGGGAGAGCCCGACGGTCGTTCTTGAGGAGAACGATGCCTTGACGGGCGGCCTCAAGGGCTAGCTGTTGGTGGGCTGGGCTGCACACATGCATTGGCCCCAAATAGCCGAACGTCTGGTGGGCGGGCTCGCCATCAAACATGCCAAGCCTCATCTGGACGGTCAGTGTATTAACGAGTGCATTGTTCACGTCCAACTCGCTCACCAGCCCACTCCTAACTGCTGCTGCTGTGTGCACAGCTAGGAAAGGCCCACAATCCAAATCCAATCCTATGCATATATTAACACGAACACCAGCATCAACTTGAAGTGCGTTAGAGGAAAAAAATTCAAGTGTCATAATTTTTGCTAGGAGGCATGTGACGTGCCACCAAATGATTTGAGATAAAATGGTACCTATGAGTCTGGAAACGGATGTTATGTATGTCTTTTAGTAAAAAGTGTTTATGCTGATAATTAATTATATATATGTGCCAGATACGTGGAAGATAATTTGCATTTACCAGCTTTGATAGCATAGGCGGCTGCCTGCTCTGGAGAGGAAGTGTAGTGTTGAGTCTCGTAGAATACTCCAACCGAGTCGCAGTCTGAGACTATGTACCTGATAGGATTGATCGTAATATACATAACCTATAATAAGTAAATTACTGTACTTTTGTATAGCGATTCTGATGTATCATGAGAAGATATATAATTAATACATGGGCACAAGCTGCGAGCGAGTTTACCCATTGAGATGCCAAGCTCCTCTAATGGTGTTCTTGAGCAGGTTGGGGTCTGCACAGGTGGGAACACCATTTACCTGATTGTAGGAACACATAACACTCGCCACTCTCCCTTCCAACACACAAGCTTTGAAGGGCACATTGTACGTGTCCTCCAAGTCTTGCTTGCCAACCTGTTTTTGTAAAGTCCAATTATAACCAAGAGCCAATTTGCAGTTACTTGATTTTATACGGGTTATTTTATGTGAACCAAAATTGTTGTGTAATTATGTACTCAAGCCCTAATTAAGTTACTCTTGGTTTGGTTGTTACTGAGCGGAGCCATTGCACGCGAAAATAAGAATGAAAGTGTGAAGCTCAGTACCAAATGAACAAAAGGGAGCAGACAAGAATGGCATGGAAGCACGACAGATAGGCCACATATGAGGCTGGAACGTTGAAGATTCCCATCAAAGTGACCATAGCATAGCATAGATAAAGATGTATGGGCCATTTTACATAAAACTTAATATATTTATATTTTATCCACAGCTTGGTGCACTCCACCTACTTCTGAGCTGTAACTAAAGAAGGGAAGACTGCTTGCCCATTGAGCAGGATAAAGCTCAATTACTTCACCATAAATAAATTACCAGAAATGGGGTGGGTAGGTTTTAGAAAGAAAAAAGAAAAAAAAAAGAGAATAGGACATGGGTCCTTCGTCGTACCTGTAAATTGATGGACCACCAACATGGACATCTCTATGTATACGAGCTTATATTAAAAAAGCTACATAATCCAACCCAACGTTCATTGATTTTTTTATTTTTTCCAAAGCAAAAGAACTTTCATTGATGTGACTAACAAACTCCTACCCATTGTAAATTCGAATATTCACTTCCTTTCCCTATATCGTAATTATAAGCTAAAGCGTAGTAAATAAAATACTTCAGACAAAGTATAATTTTGTTTCTAACAGACCCGTATATATTGAAGAGAATAAACTAGTTACGGATAAATTTGATAATTATTAATAAGGTAAGATATCAATCAGGGAAAGTTCAATAAGACTATATATATATATAAAATAGTTAATGGTTACCTTGGCATTGAAATGGAAGCGATCGACGCGATGCCAATGGTCGAGATCGTAGGCGGTGAAGTGCTTGCAGCAGGCGGCCACCTTGAGGCGATTGCCATCGTGAATCTGCTGCAGACCCCTGACATAGCTGGCCGCGTACTTGGCCGCCACATATGGGTCCTCCCCCGGCGTCTCTTGCCCCCTCCCCCACCTTGGGTCCCTGAATATGTTTACGTTTGGGCTCCAATACGTTAACCCTGCCGTGCCCCCGTTGTACATAGCCCTTGCTTCATCCGATACCACCTATAAGTTTTATATAACAAATAAATTTATAATTAATAAATTAATTAATGAATAAGTAATGTAAAGTGTGTTATAATTAATGACGAATATGGCTTGATATAATCCGTCAAGAGCCTTAGCTAGTTTGAAAATCACGTGAATTTACTCGGTCTCGGTCTCGGTCTCGGTCGAGTGTTATTATTATTATTATTATATTATATTTACCCGGCCAATCTCCTCCCACAGCGTCTGGTTGAAAGAGGCAGCGGTGAGGATGACCTGGGGGAAGCTGGTGGCGGCGGGGAAGCCGCCTGCAAACTTTGTCCCTGGGCCGACGTTGGACACGCCGTGGAGGGCCTCCGACCACCACTCGTAGCCCTGGATGCCGAGGCGGGGGACGGCGGCGGCGTTGTTCACGAGCAGCCGGATCTTCTCGGCCAAGGTGAGTCTCGAGATGAGGTCCCGGACCCTGACCTGGATGGGCCAGTTGGTCCGGCAAAATGGGTAGTGGTTGGCATTGCCGGCGCAGGCGAACGCCGGCCGAGCTTCGGCGGCGGAAATGATTGACAACAACGTCGTCACTAGGACTAGAAATAAAGATAACGGTTGGTAATAATACTTAGAAGCTGCCGTAAAAGTACCGGCGGAAATCGCCATTGTGTAGGCTTTTGATGGAAGTGAGGAGACTATATATAGCGACGATTACAGAGGAACGAACCAAGTTGGGTAGTAGTACTCCACTGTAGAAGAAGATAGAAAGATATAATGATCAGTTTTCCACGTCAGAATGCTAAATATATGTACACATCTTTCTTTCAAGAAAGCTATGTATTATAATAACCCCTTTCCATGGAGTGTGTGCTGGTTTTCTAAAGAGTTTGCTTTTAGATTCTGGCCACTAATTAATGTGAAGATCAACAATATTGTACATACCTAATTCCAATTGCTTCTATATAAACATTAAGAATCATGAATAACAACAACAATATTCACGGGCTTATTTTTCTTATTGCTCCATTGAAATAACAGCGCACAGAGAACGGCGCCAAATGTTTGGTCACCAGATTGGAACTATCTGTAAGTACGGACGGTTAAAACCGCATCGACTGCCTTCCCAAGACATCACGAGACGGACGTGGACAAGACCTGCAAGTTGGTAAAATTTTTTTGTGTTACAACTTCGTAACAAGCGGGGTTAACTGATGAACGATCGAATGATGCATTTTGGTTTTACTTGTGAGATATGGTACGTAGTTGGATGCGTGGCGGGTACGTACCATTTTCTTGTTGGATTGTTGCTAGGTACGTCAGCAAGAAAATGGTACCGGCCGGAGCACCGATATATCTTATATGGTGACTGATAATTGGCAGACAAGAAATCGTCGGCCGAGGACCCACAACTTCTAATTATTCGATTAATGGAGCAGAAGTATTGTTAGGTTTTGGGTCCCGACCTTTCTTTGATCCCTTGACAATTACTTAAAAGGGCCGGCCACCCACAGCTTCACCACCAATTATTATCGCCAGCATTGGTAACAGGAGTAATGTGTATATCCATGTGCAATGGTTCTATCATTCATTTGCTTCGACTCTAAATTACTGTATTCCGAATTTAAACTTAACCACAACTCGATTAAATGACCTAAATCTCACATTCAGTTATTTTATATATGATTTAGGTTTTTAACGCAGTGCAAATTAAATTTAATGCCCTCTGAGTTCTAAACCCTACAAAAACAAAAGACATCCCTCATGAAAAAATAAAGGACTTATGTAGGCCGTCACGAACCTGTAAAATAAAAAACCCATGCACCTGTTTTAATCAGTTGTAAGATTAACTTGGCATCAGTCGACCATGCCAATATATTTGGGAAGCTGTCATCGTGTCTTTCTTTATTAAATATATCCAAAGAATATCTAATCTTTTTGGTTTCGTAAGCATATTGGATATTGCCAACATCTTAGCCGAATTGCGTCTTATATTATGCATAGAATGCCTATACATTCCTGATCATAGTTAAAAATTAGCCTGATAATTAAATGGCATCTTTATCTTCCTCTGGCCCAGTGCTGTGACATGCATGATCTTGTAAATGTCCCGACTTGATAGGAACAATGGATGACTCATACATATGCTATACTTAATTACGATCATCGCATGCTGAGAAAAAAGATTTGATCCCTGCTTCGCATCTACTCAAAACGGTAGGTGGTCTGCAGATTAGGAGATTTATAAGTGAAAAATTCATGTGATCTTAATTTTTCGAAGCATTGATATGTTCAAGTTTTACGTGAATAATAATGCATGTCAAGAAGAGAAACTTACATCAACTTTTCCACACTTGAGAGATGTCATGATCCAAGAATGTGGCGATAAGGTATGATCAGAGCTCTGCTTTTTTTTTTGGGTTAACAATGCCAACTGTGCCACATAATACTGCTCCTTATCTTCAAGCTTTATATATATATATATATATATATATATATATATATATATATATATATATATATCACACTAGTTTAAAACCTGCGCAATGCACGGGACACTTTTAAAATTTCGTTAAAAAATATATTAACGATATATAAAATTAAAATAAATAAATAAATTGCATTTTTGAAACTTTAAATAAAAAGATTAGTCAAATAAAGAAAACTTTTTAAAATATACATAGTGACTCTAGGGAAGAAGATACTTGTATCAATTAGATCTCTCCCAATATTATTTAAAGCTTGAAAATATATTAATAGCAAATATATATTCAAATTAATTCAACTAAAAATTAAAAGCCAATATAATATATAATAGTTAAAATTCATAATTAAAAATTGGATTTATAATTTTGAACTAGAATGCCAACTTAAGAAATATAATCTTATAAAGAAATCTGATGTGAATTTTAAAAATTCATATTAATAAAAGGGTGGAGATCCTAATAATCCCAATAATAAATTGATACCAATTAATATTTAAAAAATACACATTATATATCAGAGACAAAAAATAAATTCCAAATAATATTAAAAAAATACCATTTGGTTGTTTAAAAAATCGATTATTTTTTTTTGCTTCTTACGTGAAAAAATTATGAATATTTCAATGATTCAAATAAAGTTTTAATAAATATACATAAAAAGTTGCTAAAATTCAAGTCAAGCCAATAAATATTTATAAAAAGTTAGTTAGAGGAACCCAAATTGAAATTGAAAAAGTATAAAAGTAATTGGTATGTTTGCACATGTTCAATATATAGGATTAAATTTCTCTAATGAATAATTTAAAATATAAATTTACCTTAGATCATAAATAGTAATAGTCAACTTGCTTTTGGGAAGAAAGCCGAGCATACATGCATCTTTGTAACAAATTCTATATATATATATATATATACACACACGTATGCACTATGTTTTTTGATAAACTTAGGAATCCCAAATCTGGTTCTGATCTACATTGATGTGTGGTTGACGAGGAAGTCACGGACTATTTAAATTTTTGGTTTGGGTTTATCATCAATGTTAAAATTTAAGTTTATTATTATTAAAACTTAATTGTGAAGAGAAGGCCAAAACTGAGCAAAAAAAATACCATTCTGGTATTTTATATATATATATATATATATATATATATATATATATATAAGGAAAAAAGTTTCCTTTTATGCAGCACAGGCTGTGTTTGATTTTTTCTTGCCATTGGATTCAATCTAACGGCCGAAAAAAAAATCGTCCTATCCACCCCCCCAACCCATCGCCAGTCGACCTCCTCCCGCCCCCCTGCCACTCGACTTCTTGCCGCCGGCCCTCCGACTACTACCCTACCTCCTCCAAGCTCGCTATCCGCTGCCTTGGCCTCCTTCGCGCCAGTGTCCTCCTTGACCCCTCCGACTTTGGCCTCGAGCATGATGTCGGCCCAAACCGCTCTTTCCCCCTCCCGGCACCACCACCGCCCCAGTCGTGCATGCTCCCATTCCACCTCGTCAACAGCTTGCGATGTCTTTTTCAGCGGCAACATTTGGCTGTCAGGGCGGCTGCAGACCTAGGCATGGCGTTGCCGACAGTAGGTTCGAATAGGGGCTCCTATGTTGTGTGTGAGGTGGCATCAAATTGTGAGATTGGCGAGGCGGTGACAACACTGGTTAGCGGCGTCGTTAGCTAGAAATGGGTGGTCGGCGACATCGCTAGCTTGCAGCAGTTGGTCAGCGGCAAGTTGTGAAATAACATATTTTCATAACTCATTTTTTCCGGCTGCATTTGTGATGTGTTGTGAAATTAACTTGACTGAAAATAAAGGTCAAACCACGTTTACCGATAATGTCATAAATGCATAAATACTTGACTCGCTCCTTGTTTAAGTCAATATTATGAAAAGCGTAAAAACTAATAAATATTTGACTTGCTTCTGACTTAAGTCAAGTTTTTATTACGAAATTATTTTATATATTTTTTTAAATTTATTTCATAATATTGACTCGTGTTGGGAATGAGTCAATTTTTTATTACAAAATTATTATATATATATATATAATTTTATTTCGTAATATTGACTCGAGTAAGGAGTGAATCAAGTTTTATTACGAAATTATTATATATATATATTAAATTTATTTAGTAATATTGACTCGAGTCCGAAGCGAGTCAAGTTTTTATTATGAAATTGCTCCCGACCCCTTTATTTTCACCCTCGACCTTCTCCCTTACTGACAATCGCCCCCCTCCTCTGTTTTTGTCGTGCCACCCCCACAGCCGATGACCTTGCCGCCGTGGTCAACTACACCACCGTCGGCCATGCTGTGACTGCCTCCTCATTGGACCCCTAAGCCGACGCCTCCTGTCGGTCGTGCTGCGCCGCGCTAGTGGAGAAATAGAGGAACTGAAATAGAGGAAGCTCCTCTACTTCATTGTCGTTATAGCTTCCGCCGGCGCTGGACCATAGGCCACCTGCTGTAAGCCAGCGACTCCGCCAGATGAGTTAAGTGGCGTTTTATCGGACTCGTTTAGGACTTGTTTCTGTTTTACGTTTTATTCTATTGTGTATTGTTTTATTACTTGTAGGATGAGTTAAGTGGCGTTTTATCGGATCTCACTTACCCCGGGCCATTTAATCAACCAGTTTTTGGATTAGTAACCCTCGAGGACGAGATCCTTCAAATATATTTTCGAAAACAAGATCCATCACAAGTTACCTTCGGGCCTATTATATAAATCCCTTCCCAGACTTATATATAGTTTTATCAAGTTTTTAGCGAGACGGGAGATGGGAAAACCGACTTGCACGTACTATGAACGGGTGCACGTGCTAGTCAAAGCGGGCTCTAGATTAGTGAGTGGGCTGTTTCAATCTCGAAGGATCCTAACAACTCCCGTTTTGAGTTCCTCACACTCAGAGAAACGTGGAGGTTTACAGGTACTGTTTTGTACAACGCATATCCGGACTTATGGTTCAAAGGGTACTAAAGACGACTATCTAAGAGTACTCGTTCTTCATGCTCAAGGTTAGGAGAATTATGGAGGAAGGAGAGGGCTTAAGATATACTAGTAGTCCCGAGGGACCAGAAAATGAAATGGGAAAATGTCGAGAGAGGCATAAGTAGCAGCAGAGCAGTCAGTTTAGGATGCTACCGGGTCTGCAGCCCAATGGCTCCTCAGTAACTACCCTTTAGAGAGTTCTGGTGAAGTATATAAATATTTTCTTTCATACGAGAGTTTGCTCTCATAGCCAGTTTAATATTACTTACATTTTTAGACCAGTAATACTTGTTATTGATGTGTTTTTATAATATATGTAGGTGATGATTATGAGTAGGATGAGCCAGCTTAGACAGAAGAGCAGTGATGTCTGTTGCATACACATATGTCAGATGATAGAATGTTAATGTTTTATTTATGTTATTCTATTAAGAATTATGTGATGTAATGCAAGGTATGATAATATGATATGATATGTTATTTGCTTCAGTAGTTGAATTTCTCATTATGATATTTGAATACATATGTCTTAGTAAATTTGTTTAGATATTAAATATGTACAATAAGTAAGGCCCATAATTTGATGTGAAAAGTGAATAAGAAACACAAATGGGTCAAGACCCAGTTCAATTAGGAAAGATGAAGGTAAATCAACAGTTGAGTCGAGACTCAATACAGAAATGAATTATACAGTTGAATGAATTTATTGTGTAAATATTTTATTAATTATTTATATATGTTATATATGTTAATTTAACAGGGTGGCTCCTAATTACACTTCTAGGGGAGACTCTGTCCGCTTTATTTTATGAATTTTATCAATTTTCATCGTAAATATTTTGGTATGTGTATTGGTTGACATGTCATTCATGTATTAGCATGCTAGGGCTTTTTGTGCAATCATCCATGCATAGTGACATTTTCCATCTTGAGACACTGAGAGTAGATCTGTAGGAATTGGGTTCAGATTAGGCCGACTTAACTGGGACTAATGACATTTCGGTTTGGTTTGTGAGCATTAACCAGATTTGAGGTGTTACAGCGTGAGCATGGCTGACGGCGCCGACACGAGCACGAGGGGCGGCTCGGCAGTGGGCATGGGCGCAGGCAAGGGAGCACGACAGTGGTGGCAGTGGGAGGGAGGAGGTGAAGGTTTTATCAGATAGTCTAGATCGGGGCGACTCAGGAAATTTTTCTTGCAATCGCCCCTAAGCTATCCTATCCCTTCATATAAACACTAGTTAAATAAAAAGATATAATATAATAATTTAATATATTTTTTTGTTGTATTTTGGTTGGTTGAATCTTCTAATTTTTATTTAGTTTGAATTTTATTCATAATAGTTGATATATCAATATATAAGTTTTTTATTTGAAATTATCTTTATATAAATGAATTACAATGTATATAATTTATATGAGATAAAGCTTCTATTTTGAAAATTTTTGTGTGTCCCACTGTTCTACATAGATAAATATAACAATGATTAATTATGTGATGTAAAAATCACATAATAATAATAATTTTCTCTTAGACGGGGGAGGTTGTATGACTAAAGTTCGTTGATAAAATTTAGTGGATATTTTGGTTACGATAAAGAAAATTAGGGGAGGTTTCGATGAGATCTTTTAGGAATCATATATTTTGTAGATTATGGGACGTTGTATTAGAGATTTTGTAGATATTTTGTATTATTGTCTTCATTTTCTTTTTCATCTTCTATACTTCTTTACTCATTTTCCTCCTTGCTTTGTTTCTTCATCATGTTGCATATCATCTTGTTGGTTGTTTCTAGTCTTGTTCTATTGACTACGGTAATCTCATTTCATTTATAACATTTATATTTGATAAATTAGTAATATCTAATTATAATGTAAATAATTATAACTTGCCATCATTTTGGCTTGTTGACTTGTAGATTTTCATGTATGATAAAAATTAAAAATAAATCAACAAACTAGTTTGTGTGGTTTGGTTTGTATTTTTCTATGTGCATGGTTAGGTTAATATGATTACATACGAGAGAAAATTTTGTCAGGTGCATGCCCAATTAAGTATTAGTAATGACATTATAGTACTTGTTACATCTTTTGGACATAACTGATCGAGGTTTGCTATTAATTAACCAGTTAATATTTCTTTTCTTGATTTTAGGCTATGTAGATTAGTATTAACGTTATAATTGAAAACAAGATGTTTATTTGGAAATAATAAATTAATTGATTAAATATAATGTCTCATACAATGTATAGTCTAAATTAAGTTTAAATTAATTGTTGTGATATTAGTTGTTCCTGTATATTATATATATATATATATAGTACAACCATCGTATGGGTATCAAACTTTTAAAATGTTATTTAATAAATAAGGCATTAGTTTTGTATTATGTTATTTTATCAACTTATAATTATTCTTTGTTATGAAAACGAACAATTAATTTTAGCAAATGTATAAATTATTATATTTATTTTTGACCAAATTGATAACTTGTCATGTGGTTTACAATTCTAACTAATGTATAGGAAATAACTAAATTATTAATTCATGAGTTAGAATATAGATACCTTACATATTAGTATATTTTAATTATTTGAGGAATTATCATTGGTTTACCCGTTTTAATATTTTGTTCGCTATTATATATGATTAATTATTAATTTATGAATTGATAAATCAATTATTAATTAACTTTTATAAATTCATTATTTTTCCTTGGTGTGTGATATTATTTAATGTTGCATTTTATAACATTCATTTAGATCTTGTTACGTAAGATCTAATTTAGTTTTCCCCCTTTAAACTAGAGTCTATTTTTGCTACCTGCACATCGGTTTAGCTGTAATGCGATTTAAGGTTTGTATAACTACTTGAAATGTTGTATATTCATTTTTAGAAGTTTTGGTCGACCTGAGCCTAAATTCGACCACTATACACTGAGTGCAACCAGGGTCAACAAATTGACTTAATCCAACAAGGGCCGCACTTTTAAAATTATTTAAAAGATAAAATACATGCCCTCATCCTGAAAAGGGTGAGAGGGTGCAATGGAATAAGACGACTCATTATGCACTTATGATACTGACAGGGTGAGTTAATGACAAATATCCGTAACTACAAGCCGTGAGACACGTAACATGTGTATATATACATAGGATTGTAACCGGATGGGGCGGCCACCCTCCCGGCATAATTGGAGCTTGGCATATGTTTATAATCACTAAAAGACTTGATAAATAATGATATAGAATTATACAATTTAGTGACTTTATCACTAATGCAATTTTGTGAGCGCAAGCAGGTAACTTCATATTGATGGTTAAAGGTGTGGTTGGTGGTTTCTTTACCAACCCAGGTTGGAAGAATTGATGAATATAATTAAACTTCTTTTTTATATTATTTGAGTTATAAGTGTGACTATGAGAATACGAGTTAGAGGCTGTGGACTTGCTTTTACGTAGTTAGTTTACTTTATGTTATTGTTGTATGTTATATTTAATATAACATGATTTATTTTATAGTTAATAAATTCTTAAAAATATTTAAATTTCATATTTAATTATTTTCATTACATTATACATTAATATTTTCATTTTTATGTTCTCCGTATTTTTTGGCAACTCTTGACCGATTAAGGCTAATCATTACATATGAGGTGTGATTTATTTTTAGGTAACTCTTGACCGGTTAAGGCTAGTCGTTACATATTAGGTGTGATTTATTTTTAATAATTAAAAATAAAAGTATTAAAAACATTAAATTAATCAAATTATTTATAAATATCTTATTATTTATTTATTTATTTAGGTACACAAATTCACGGAGCGGTAAGATATACTAAATTCACCAAAATAGACTATATGACTTATATAAATTAGACAAAATGTCATATTATAAATGATTTATATTATAAATAAATTTAATTTTAGATTTTGATTCGACGTAATTTTAAACATGTTTTAATTAATTAATAATATATTATATAATAATTTGATTTATTATTATTATTTTATTGTATTTTAATTGGATAAGAAATAAATGCTGGATTGAGTTCTAATTTTTTATTAATAAAAGAGTAGCAATTAACGCAGGGGGGGAGGGAGTGTTAACGTCAATCAAAGTCAAAACGAGCTCTCTCCCTTCTTCGCCTTCCAAAAAACCTGTCCAATCTTCTTCCTGCCTCCCTGTTTCCTCCTCCTTCCATTCCCTCCAACGCCCATATCGGCGGAAGCGCTGGAAATTGGGTTCTCTTCTCTTTCCTTTTCTTTTCTTTTGGTCGGCTGAAAGCGCCCCCTTTTTCAATCTCTTTTTTTTGTCTTGGTGCTTGTCTTCCTTTTTACCACTCGGGCAGTTTCTTGGTTATCAGTGGTTTTTTCTTTTTTAACGGAGGTCTGAGCTGATCGGTTGTTCGTTTGGGGGGTGTTGCCATGGAGAGCAGTGTTCCGGGGCGGATTGCTGGCTGGGAGATTCATGGCTTCTATACAATGAATGGTGTGGTGTTTTTAATCTGATGTCTCACTTGTGGATTGTTTTTTTTTTGGAACTTGTGGGGTATTGGAATTTCGCTGAAGGGGTGGGCATTTTTTGTGGTTAATCTTAATTGATGGTGTGTGACAAAAAGGAGTTCTTTTTCTTATTTTCTCCCCTCTCCAGTTGCTGTTATATGTGATATTGGTCATCAAGATTTAGATTTGCGTCGCTGAAAAAACACTCATTTGCTTGGTAGCAGTTTTATTTTATCTGATTGATACATTTCTTTCCGGGACCTTGATGGTTTGATACTGGGATGGGGCCATGTTCATATTGGGGTTTTATTTTGACCACTTCAAAAAATTTAGGATTGACTTTACCTGTGATGGAAGTCCTCAGATATCCCAGAACGTAGGTTAAGCTTAGTTTTGGTTGTTGTGCAGATTTGGATATTGAAAAGATCAAGGAGGAAGCTGGATCAAGGTGGCTGCGCCCGAATGAAATCCATGCAATCTTGTGCAATTATTCCCACTTCAACATAAATGTCAAACCAGTGAACCTCCCAGAAGGTGGAGATATTTGCAAAACTCCTTATCCTTTTTCTTCATTTCACATTAACTTTAAAGCGGTCAACACACTGCTTTTGTATGCAAGGCACTTGAGTCCTCTTTCCTCTGAAAATGGCTCTTGCATATTGTAGGAGATACTCTTTACATTTAAGGTAAAGGAATTGCATAAGATTTTTTAAATCAATGCCAAAAAGTTTATTGAACTTGTTTTATGCGCTGGAAATGAAGATTTTTTTATCCTTTCAACACCTGTTTTTTTGGT
The DNA here is from genome assembly GCA_033002965.1 of Piper betle. NCBI lineage: Eukaryota > Viridiplantae > Streptophyta > Magnoliopsida > Piperales > Piperaceae > Piper > Piper betle. The sequence continues at coordinate 35,531 of JAURVB010013474.1, read as the reverse complement.
CTTTACAACTGGCTGATCTGTACGATAACAAAATACACTCATTTATATACATTTCTTGACTCTTAAAACGGGTGTTCAAACCTAAGGACATGTTAGGAAGGAAAGTTTTTAAATCTCCATTATCTGTCCAAGTGCAGTGCTTGAAAATGATATTAGTAATTCTATATATTGAGCTTAAGTAATTGACGATTTTAATTCTGTGCTTCCTAGGTGGTGTAATTGTTCTTTTTGACCGAAAAGTTCTGAGAAACTTTAGAAAGGATGGCCATAATTGGAAGAAGAAGAAAGATGGGAAGACGGTCAAAGAAGCTCATGAACATCTGAAAGTAAGAGGTTTTTTTACATGTTTTTCCTCATTACTTGCTTACTGCTTGCAACATAATGCTGATGGTTAGAATGAAGCTCACCTAGTGGTGGTGGCAGCTATGTTGGGTGAGAAGATAACTTACTTTTAAGGAAGTCTATGAAGGAGTCGTACCTGTGCCACTGTACAGTTATGGTGCCTGTTTAGCTTCCTGTGCTCCCTGAGCGACCATACTATACTAAGAATTTTTTTGGATATTTGTTTTGAGCTATTATAGTTATTCATGCACCTACTATTATAGATGTGAAGGATTGTGTTGGTGTTCACTTGTGGACTGCAAGAAATGAGTTTATAAGCATTCTTTCTTTGATGCAATTGTTTGGATTTAGAAAGCAAGTATTCACATGTTTAGTTGTTTGTCCATTATCCAGGTTGGCGATCAGGACCGTATCCATGTTTACTATGCTCATGGGCAGGAAAATCCCAACTTTTATCGTAGGATTTACTGGCTTCTTGACAAGTACGCTTATGTTCCTATTTAACAATTTCCCTTTGAAATGAATGTGGACCAAATTAGCATTGTTGGAAAAAAAGGATCATTAAATTTTCACATATTGCTTCTAGCATTGATATAAATATAGAAAGAAAAGAGTCTCACACTTTTACTTTTAAAGCCTTAGCTGCTCAAATGGCATAGAAGAAACTGGAAGTACGTTTTATTTGGAAATTTTGTTATGTTTTACTTGGTTACCCAACTAACTGCATTATTTTTATAGGGATCTAAGCTTAAAACTATCCTTGTGCAAGGCCCAATCATGGCTTCATGCTCTTGCAATTATAAATTTAATTTTCCCCGTAACCATAATATGTCCATGATATTTTTCCTGATGAGCATTTCAGGCTATCTATTTGTCTATTGGGGAACTAAGGTTACAATTAGAATTGAGCATGGTCCAATTAAGGCTTGATCAACTTTGCAATTTTACATGTATTTTCCCCTGATCCATCTATGCAACTGCAATATTATTCTCAATGAACATAGCAGGCGTACTGTAGATCAACATGTTACTGTAATCTATACATTATATGCTCAATCTTCTTCTTATTTACCCTGTAGCTCAAATTTGAGCACTTTTAGTTGAGTCCATACATTTAGAAAGTGAGATGTCTAAAGAAGAGGCTTACATATTCTCATTGTCGTTGGACTTAAATGGGATCAACTTCTTGATTATATCTGTTAAAAAAAATTTCTTGATTATCCAAATATGTTATTTTAAAATATTTTTTTATAATTAATGCTCTGATTTTGACAATTGAGATGGAAGGACTAGAAACATTAGGTTTACGTAAAAAGTTATGGACACCCTCTTTAAGTGTGGTCAGTTTGTTTCTTATTGCTGTTTTTCTTTCAGGAAGGCATTGTTTAATGCATTTTTCTTTTCAGGAAGCACGAACACATAGTTCTAGTGCATTATCGTGAAGTCTTAGAGGTTTGCATTACTTTATTTTTGAGAAAAAAATTCAGAATTTATTGTTTACATGGTAATGTTTTTTGGTCATTACATCTTTATAAATATTGGCAGGATGGTGTGAACCAAATCCTTTCTACACCTAAAGAATGCAAGGAAGCATTATCTTTATCAAATCGGAACCGCGCTGGTTCTCCATTTGCATCAGCACATTCAAGTTCTGGTTCCAGAGTTTTATCTGAAGAAAGCGAATCTGGCTTAGACTGTGCATTTTATCCCGGTGAGAGAAGTTTCTCTTTAGGCTTCTTGTTTATATGTCTTTTTTTATTTTCTCAATTTTGAAAAGTTATAACCTGGGATTGAAATGCTAGATCTGCTGTCTTGAATGTGCATGGCACTGATTTTTGATATTCACAAATGTTAAAGGGAGATTTTCTAGATACACCTGAATACTATCCTAATAGTTACCTTCATAAACCCTAAAACAACCTTTTTGCAAAATCTTAGGTTTTGGGGATTATGTTGCTCCTGAGTCAGTTGATGTAGGGACTCACCTTAGTGGCAATCCAACAGTTCAAACCCATGAGATGAAAATTCATGAGATCAACACTTTAGATTGGGACGATTTGGTTGACTCTGTAGAATCTTCACAGCCAAGCAGAGGTACTCATAGACTGATTACCTTAAAAAAATGTACAACGTTGTTATGAATGTAAAACATGTGACTTGTATTTTTATTTTTTATTTTATTTTATTTTTCCAGAAGATCCAATACACTCCGAACAACAGAGTGGACACTTGTTGGGAAATGTATGCGATAATGTATGTTGGAAGCTATTGTTTTTTCTAAATTGATGTTGTAAGCACTTATTTCGGATATGTTTTGAATTTTTTCGACTAAAGTGTCGTCTTTTTTTCGGGCTTGCAGTGTGGCATGGTCAACTACTACAATAGCACTGTACTTTTGGGGCATTCAACTCCCCGTGGTGCCATTTCTTCATTTCACAATCAGTTGAATAATTTACCTGTACCATTGACGTCTAATGTTAATGTTCAAGGAAAAGATTCTGCAGTTGTCAATGTCGGAACTGAAATGTTGTTAGATTCTATTGGCGAGAAATCATATCAAAAGTCAGACAGTTTTGGTAGATGGATGAATGATAGTCAGACCGATTTGGATGTCTCATTTGATGCTCAGCTAGTTGAACAGCCCGCTATAGTTGATCCTGAAGGGATGACGGATATGATGACTGGTAAAATGTTGATGTGCGAACAGATTTTCACTATAACAGATATGTCCCCTTCGTGGGCTTTATCTACCGAGGAAACAAAAGTAAGGTTTGATGCTGCTATTATTTTTTGTAGTGGTTGAAATTCCCTCATTACTTTCTCAATATGGCAGCTGCAGCCTGGGATGGTTGTGTTTGTTAGACGAATTTGGATAAATTTTATTTTCCCATATTGAAAGAATAAACTGTTTCTGTTTTCATACTCATGTCTTGAGCTGTTAGATCAAGTTGTTAATTTGGTGTTTGTGGTGGCTATTTTGGTTCCCATCCATTTTAGTTCCCTTGCCTATGCATTTTGGTTTCAACAAACTTGATTGCAGAATTGACTAGTAATGGAAGGTCATGGTTCAAAATACTATCCTCTCTTTTGTATGCTTCTTAGCAGTCTATACATTATCTCATTTGTTTGTGGGGAATAGCGTTCATGTTGTTTGGTTTGACAATTTGTCAGTTGTCTATTTCGAAACATTATACGGCTTGTAGAAATTCTACTTATTCCAGAAATGACATTGCCTATGTTCTGTGGCACCGTTTGTGCAGGTCCTTGTTGTTGGTTATTTTGATGAAAGTTGCACCAATCTTGCCAACAGCAATTTCTTTGCTTTCTTTGGTGAAAAACAAGTTCCAATTGAGAAAGTCCAAGCTGGGGTTTTCCGTTGTACTCCACCACCTTGTTCCCCTGGGCTGGTTGACTTTTACTTGACATTTGATGGTCAAAGACCTATTAGTCAAAGCTTAAGTTTTGAATACAAATCGAACATACCTTGTTTAAACAGCAATTTAATGCCATCTGAATTTGAGGATTCTAAATGGGATGAGTTGAAAGCTCTGTCAAGGCTAGTTCATCTACTTTTCTCTGCTTCAAACAATCCTGCCATTTTATCTGAAAAGGTATCAAGCATCTCCCTGCAGGAAGCCAAAAAGTTTACAGCTAGAGCACCAGTTTATGAGAAACAGTGGATAGCTTTTATGAAATCGATTTCTCATGGTGAGTCAACCTTGGAGCAGGCTACCAGAGGTTTATATGAGCTGATTCTGAAGAACAAATTAAGGGAGTGGTTATTGGATAAAGTGATTGAAGGTTGTAAGACTACTGCGCGCGATTCTATGGGTCAAGGTGTAATACATTTGTGTGCTATGCTGGGCTATACCTGGGCCGTTTTTCCTTTTTCGTGTTCGGGTTTGTCTTTGGATTTTCGAGATACTTCAGGATGGACTGCTCTACACTGGGCTGCTTACTGTGGGAGGTAATTATTTTTCATTGACATTAAAAGTGCTAGCGGGTCAATGATATTCATCTTATAGTAGGTGACATCATCATAAATGCAGCCATGCTTAATTCGAAATCACTTCCACATGCAGATTCTCATGCATACACATTCTCTTTTTTATTGCTTAGCCTGGTGAATATATTTGTGGTCAATGCTGTGTTATGTATACCATTTTTTATGTACTTGAAATGCATCATTGATGACTAAATGTATGCTAACTCTACTTAAGATGCATAAGCAGTGCTTGTAAGTTGTAACAACCCTTCTTGTCATTGCACATAATCTAGAAAGTTCTGGGCCTGTTTCTCTGGAAACTATTAGGGAACAAACACACAGGATATTTCATGTATAGCATCCCACGTGGAAAGGTTTATCTCTGAGTCCTCATACTCCTATGTCATTTAACTTCTAGATCCTATAATACATCCCCAGAAGTTTTATGTCCGAGTCCTCATACTCCATTTTATTAATGCATACTGCCTGAAATTTGAATGAGTCTTCATTCTGCTTTCTTCTCGCAGAACTGTGACTTTTGTGGTTGGATCATCAGCATGTTATTACAATATGGCGGATTTCTTTTGAATTTCATCTTGGAAAGCTGTATGCATGATTTATTCTTTTTGGTTTTCATTAATTATTTAGTTTTGTATTTAATTGCACACGCAGGGAGGACATGGTTGCATATCTTTTATCTGCTGGATCTAATCCAAGCTTGGTGACAGATCCCACAAAAGATTGTCCTGGAGGATATACTGCTGCTGATCTAGCATATATGAAAGGTCATGATGGACTGGCTGCTTATCTTGCTGAAAAAGGTTTAGCAGCACATTTCAAAGCTATGTCATTATCTGGTAATATCAAGGGGTCCCTTGATACTAGTGACGCTGTTCCTGTGAAGCCTGAGAATGTGAATGACAATGAACTCTGTATGAAAGATTCCTTGGCAGCATATCGTAGAGCTGCAGAAGCCGCAGCTCGTATACAAGCTGCATTCAGGGAACAGACTCTCAAATTAAAAACAAAGGCGGCAGAGTTAGAAAAAACTGAAGCAGAAGCATCTCATATAGTTGCTGCTTTGAAGATACAGCATGCTTTTCGTGATTACAATGTGCGTAAAAGGATGGCAGCTGCTGTTAGAATTCAGCATGGATTTCGTTCTTGGAAGATCAGAAAAGATTTCCTCAACATGCGGCGGCAGGCAGTTAGGATCCAGGCAAGTCTTGTTCTTGAAATCTTTTTTTCCCTCTGTGACTCATGCTTTTTCTTCATTATTGAGAGTACTTGTTTTTGCCAGTTGCTTTCTTGTTTTCTTTTTCTATCTTTCAGTCCATTGTTGGCTTGTTTACTTGTCATTCCACTGTAGCTTGCCGCAAAATTGCCTTTATTTTAGTATTTTAAATTGATTTGGTCAGTGCATGCTTGTCACTTACTTTTTGGTTTCAGTAGCTGAAGCCCGGTGTCTCTTATTAAGCAATTACCTTAATATTCACCTGCCTTTTTGTTTTTCTAATCCAGGCTGCATTTAGGGGACACCTAGTGCGAAGACAGTATAAAAAAATTCTTTGGTCAGTTGGAGTACTTGAGAAAGCCGTTTTACGTTGGCGCAAGAAGAGAAAAGGATTACGGGGCATTCCAGCAGATCCTATAAAAGCTATTGAGCCATCATCAGAAGGGAGGGGGTTGAAGATTTCTATGAGATGAGTCAGAAACATGCAGACGAGAGAGTTGAAAGATCAGTTGTAAGGGTCCAATCCATGTTTCGGTCACATAGAGCTCAAAAGGAATATCGGAGAATGAAGCTAGCTGTTGACCAAGCCCAGGTAAATAGCTTATCTGATGGCATAGCAAACTTATTATTTAAGAGAGCAATTTTTTTGCTTAATTTAATTTTAGTTATCTAGCGTGCAGATTTCACTACATATAGAAAATAGTGCATAGCCCATAAATGAAGTTTGTCAATGTCACGTTAATACTGTTGGAAAATAAACACTATAGTGGTTGAAACTTACTCACTTGATTGAAGATAACAAACTATAAGTAATTTTTATGAAAGAATTTGTTATTCTTGCATCCAAGATACTGTAGGATCAAAGATGAACTCCATTTCAAATCAAGTTTTTTCTCAAAGAAAACTCAATTAGAAAATCATTGGAGATGAATTGGGGATCAACAAAAGGAGATTCTCAAAAGATGTGATATTTTATGAAAAATTACTTTAAATAACAACCAAACACAAAAAAAGAAGAAAAAGGACCGAAAAGGAGTGTTTGGCATTGCGATGACAAAACTTGTGAGGGCAAGTGCTGTGGCATTGAGACTCAGCTTGGCTGCGCTTTGAGGCTTTTAAAAATATTTTTCAACAATTCCCACCTGTTTTTAAAACCTCAAAAATAGAAGATGAACACATAAAAGATTCTATGTAATTTTCGTTCAGGGTAATTATCTTGTTTGAACTTATCCCTAGTTTGATGTACATCTCAACAAAACAGGAGTAGGCTATGTTTTTTAAATTCATGCTTTGAAGTCAAGACTTTGATATATCTAATAAAAAATCACAAGCATGATAGAAATTGAAGGATATGAGTTGTGCTCTTTTGACCATATATTAATTATTTTGCATTCATGAATTCCTTTAGGAGATTAGCCATAATTTTATCAATAACCGGCCTCGTTATTACATTCATAGATAAGAGTCTCAAAGTATATTCTGTAGTCCATATACTGTCAAATAGACCTCCTCTAACCTCTCAATAAGATAGTTAACTTCCTCTGTAGTTTTGAGCTCTCTCATTATAAGAATGACTTCTACAAATGAATTTATAGTGCTCCTCCATCACCTGTTATCTTGGGTTTACTCATTGAATCTGTTTGTAAATGTTGGAATTCACACACTTGATTGAAGAAAACAACCAAAAAATAATATGCACTAAAGAACTTGTTAGTCTTGAATCCAAAGCACAATGAAGCATTTTTTTCAATACAAGATTAATGCCCTCTACACTAGAACATTCTTTGGTAACTTACATCCAAGTTACAACTATTTTTTTCCCTTGAGGGTGAGTCTTTCATTTCTTGTCACACCCCAAAAGAAAAAATGGACTCTATTTCAAAATCAAGTATTTCTCTCACAATATTCTATTAAAAAAGCATTGGCGATGAATTGGGGAGCAAGAAGAGGAGACTCTTAGATGTGATCTTTTATGAAAAACCACGTTAATAATCCCCAAAAATGAAAAGATACGATTTTTTTGGAATAACGTGCCCGGCACCACGGTCCCGAAACCTGAGAGGCGCCTGAAGGTTTATTAAAAACAATTTTCAACTACTGCAGTCGCTGTTATCTGCAAGTTTTGTACTTTACACTGTCTGTTTCAAGTAACAAATCATTCTTTTGACATCTGCAGTTGGAATATGAAGGATTGCTTGATCCCAACTTGCAATAAACAGGAGATGACAGGAAATTCATCTGAAAATTTTTGGCTAGTCAGTCGGACTATTTTCACAGCTAGGTGCCGTGTCTTAATTTTCTTTTGTAAATCATCTGTTTTCTGGCGTTCCTTGTGTACAGTTTGGTCATGTGGTCGGATGAGGGTTTAGCAAAAGCATTTTCTGGTGAAGATTTTATGAAAAGCCATGTTAAGAGAATTTATGCTGATTATTGACGGTGAATCGGCATTGTAAGTGGTACTGGGAGGTGGGCCTGGAAGAAATGACCCGGGAACATTTGTATACGTAATAGTTACGAAGAATGTATTTATGTAGCTGGCCTGAATTGATGTGATGAAGCACTCATTTTAGCTATCAAAAGAAGCTCGAAGTTCTTGCATATGGAAACACTGAGCAAACTATCTTTAATGGGAATGAAGACTTATATCTTAGTTAGCAAAAAGAGAGAGATCACGAGGCAGAAATTTGCAAATATTTTACAAGCAAATCTTGAAGAAATAAGGTTGTTTTCTAGATCTGATGACACATTGATAAAATTGGCTGTATGTGTTTGCATTTCTGACTTATATAACAGGTTGACAGCATTAAAGGATAACTTTCGGAGCCACTAAAACAACCAATGCGGAACCTTCTTGTCGATAACCTTCTCCTTTATGGTTCCTAAGCTTGGCTTCCAGCCTCTGCCAGACTGCTCTCTGGTCAAGAACCCTGATCTTCTCTCCATGGTAGTGGCCATTTCAGCAGACCCATTCTGCTGTTCTTCCTCCTTTTCCAAGCTTTCTCTGGCTCTTACAATTCTCACTTCACTTTCGGTAGGTGCTGAACATAGCCTTGCAAAGCGAGGAAGAATCCTAAATGCGGCTGGGAAATACCCTGTGCTCACAACAATTCTGGCTTTGTCAAGAATTTCACGGGCTTCGTCGTTCGACAGCTTCACTCCCATCCCCCGCCTCATGGGCAACATCAAGTAAACCTTCTCTGCCTCTAGTTGGTGATCTGCGGGGAGGGGAGCAAGCTTTCTACCCGACACGAGAGGGCGGCCAAATTCCACCACAAATTGTTGAGGGTGCTCAAGCATGAGCTCTCCTACAGCCACGGGGTGCTCAAACACCTTGATGGTGCCGTCGGGTAGGATGACCTTTCCAGTGACATCACACGTCCGGCGAGATATGTAGTTGCCCATTGTAACACAACACAAGGTCGAACGAAATATATAGGTTGATATGAAAAAAGAGAGGTATTCACCAATGGAATTGAATGGGGAGGGTGCCGCTGTGAATTGAAATCAGGGTATTTGGCTATGAGCTAAATGAATGCATGGGGCTGATGGGATTTGTGAGTTGGTGCGAGGAGGAGGTGTTGGTTAAACTGCTCCATCTTGTGAGTCGTCTGCATTGCATTCACTCATGAATAGTCGAAAATTCATGGATTTGGTGTATATGCTCCAACGTGGGGAATGTCCACACAGGGTGGAGATTCTTCGTACTAATTGCAAAGTAGCTTGATGTACAGTAATAATGTACTTGTTGGAGCATTTTGGGTGGCAAACGTGTAAAAAAAGTAAGCAATAACAGAAGTGCGTAGGCTTGGGTCACTAGTCAAAAAGTTCGCTGAACGAAACCGTTTGCAGTTGCAAGTTAGGACATCTGCTCTCCTCTTATGCCTCCGGTTATCTTTTTTTGCCCATTTTAATCCGAGCCGTCTTTCTTCTGCCCATTATAATCCGAGCCGTCCAATTATAATATATGCCCGATTATAACATATGTACATGTATAAATATAATCGTCATCTTGGAAGTAGCATTTGCTCGTACCAATGAATGGAACCGACCATTTGAATTTTAGATTCGTTAACAATAACTGTGACAGCACGCACAATTCCGCACATTTTAAGATGGAGACAAGACGTTAATTAGGGCTGTACGCTTCAACGGGTTTATAGTTTGACCCAAAAACTTGCCTTGGCCAAATTACACGATTAGATCAATGAAAATTATTTAGTTTACGTTAGGTTAGCTGTTTTATAGCATTACGAACGTATTAAAGAAATTTGATCAAATTATTAATTATGGCAATCTTAGGCCACTCTGAACAAATTCATACAGAGACGTAAATGACACAATGTAAACCTTATCATTTCCCTTGAGCTCGACGCCCTGGCATAAGCTAGACAAAAATGCATATAGCGTTGCACAAGAGCTTCCACAAAAACTGTTTAGACGCTGTCACAATGTTTATGAAAGCTTTCTATGAAGCACCGACGATTAGAAAGAAAAACTAGTAGAAAAGAAAAGCGAATCATAGGAGAACAGACAAAAACAGGCTGACAGTACCCCAAAATTCCCAAATGAAAAGTCAACCACAAGATATCATCGTTCAAATGCTCATTTGATGTACTGAGAAACCCACTTGAATCCTTAACTATAACCCATTTTACGGACGATACTGCACATGAAAACCTCCAAGGGGCGAGTTAGAATCAGTGAGGCTAACCTTGCCCTTACCAGACGTGAAACTGTTCAGTCTCAGACTGTATCGCAGTTCCTCTTCAGAGGCTGCATAAGAATGTCTATTTTATTACTGTTCAGTCTCAGACTGTATCGCAGTTCCTCTTCAGAGGCTGCATAAGAAATGTCTATTTTATTTCCAAGTATAAGAAATGGAACATTTGTTAAGGAGTCATCGGATAAAAGTGCATCAAGCTCCTTAGATCCTGCAAATCTCTCCTTGTCGCTAGCATCCACTAGATATACTACGGCATCGACCTGCAAACATCGTCATTAACATGAATTGTTGAACACATTCAAGATTACACCCAATAGTGTCACTGAGAAAGAATTTCCCCTCACATAATCGTTTTTTTTTCATAATCATTGTATCAGAAGCAACCAAGCAATCAATATAAAGGAACTTCCCCTCACAGAATTGCTTTTATTTTTTTCTCATAATCACAGGATACGCAGCCCAGACCACAGCTTCTTGCAAAATCCCACAATGCAAGCCCACGTGGAGCAATTTCAAACAGGAGCTTTATCCATAAATTTTAGGGTTTTTAACACACAAAATAACCAAACACAATGTTGAGTGTGTGACAAGGCAAACAAATAAAGGATAAAAGATAAATAACACACAAATTTAACATGGAACTTCCAAAATAGAAAGAAAACCACAAAACTATCCACTATAATCAAATAATAGGTAAATTTAACGTGGAACCTCCAACATAGAAGGCAACCCACAAAACCATCTACTATAATCAAATAATGGGCACATACATCAGGCAAAACCGGTCATCATCTGAATCAGACACTAGAATCAATCTCCAACCGGGATACAGATCCAATTAGGAATACTAACTTCTAACTAGAGAACACATTCTAATTAGGAATACCCCTAAACTCTAACTAGAAGAGACAATCTAATTGGAAAGACCCATTTCTCGTGAAAAGCTCTCCCTCCTCTATAGAGAGAGAGGGAGAGAGCCTTACTATAAAATCTCACAGTAAAACCAAATAACACACTCTACAGTTATACTACCCTATCATCACATATATATACAATTACATATATATATATATATATAGGAAAAAAAAACCAGCATCATAAATACAAAGAGCCAAACACTAAATAGTCATCGTCTTCAACAATTCTTCTTAAATTCTTTGTAACCCTTAGAGTAACTCTATGTCTTTACGATTCCCCGTATAGTTACATATTTTCTCACATTCATCGTATGATGAGCGACTCCAACAATAAAGTCAATGACTAGTAACCTATTTCTAAATTTTTTCAATGAACTTCGTCTACAGCCAAGGCAACCGCTATTGATGGTCTCAGAAATCAGTAAGTTAACAATAATATCAAAAAGCATAAATTTAGGCGAAGTAAAACCAGAATAATATTTCGCGTTTGAAAAGCTAAAAGCTTCTTAAGGACACAAAAATTTCGGATCAATACTAAGCAGTTTATAAAAAACTATGACCAAGTTAATCAAAACTACATCAAAGCTGCACGCAAGCACTGCTCCATAACCAAAGATCAAAAATTAAATGGTTCATCATCACCCCCCAATCACAAAGCAGGAGGCAAAAGAAAAAACAAATGAATCACAATACGAAGATGAAGCCAAAAAATCACTAACAATAAGCATGAAAAGTAACAAAGAACAAATCCAATATAACAACGAGAAGAGAGGATTAAAAAAAAACCAACCTTGGCGTAGTTATCCTTCCAAACCTCCCAAAACAAAAGCCTTGAACTTTATCCCGCCGATGCTCAATTCATCCGACGCAGGGTACCGAGTCGGCAGATGCTGGATCAGCCTCTACACGACGTAGGGTACACCCCCACCAAACAACACAAAACCACCCATACAAGACAACCACAAGTGAAACAAGAACACAACAAGGCAAAACCACATCTTTGAGCATATGCAAAGGAGTCGTCTTGCCGGCATTGTGAAGGCCGAGGAACAAGACCTCGGCCTCCTTCTGCCACAGTAAGGGAGGCGAGCACGCCGTAGAACCAGCCGAACAGTCCCGATCGATCGGAGGTCCGTTCGGCCGGAGACGGCGATGGGGATGGGATCGGCGAGAAGAGCGAGGAGGGAAACCTTCCCGTCATGGGTTGGGTTTTTCGTCGGGAATTATTTGTTGGATTTTTAAATCCGGGGAAGGGTCACGTGAAATATTGTAGTCATGTAGGACCTTAAAAATTGCAATTAGAGGCATATACGTATTTAAGTAATTGTGTTAGAACGTGCTCTCTGAGTAACTATGCTTCTTAGTTGGATTTACATGGTCGTCATTCATTCTTTTATCCAATAGATCTCTCCTTTAACAATTCACCAAAAACAAAAACAAAAAAATTATAAAAAAATCAATCAGACATAGAAAATACGAAATATTAAATTAGTAAAAATTCGTGACCAACAGTGTGTAGGCACTGTTCGCAGACCATAAACATCGATAGATCAAAAATTGAGAGGATTAACCTCTCTCGATTGAACATTATTTCATTAATTTAGGCAACAGAACAAATGATGACTTAGTCGAACATCTCAATTCTCGTGTTGATGGCCAAATCGGAGGAGACTCGCCAGTGTCGAAAATGTTGGAAGAGACGGGAGCCACTGACCCTCACTTTGACCGGAAAGCTATATACGATACAAGGGTAGCTTAGACTGCAACAGTTTTAGACAGTGATTGAGGAACTCCAGCACTAATCTACAAACACAAACATAACTCATTTCAAGGTATTACGACATTGTCAGGAGGAGATCGTAGCAGAATAAAATAAACATACAAAAAACAGTTACGCAAGCTGAATCCGAATGATACTTTTGTAGCTACCTTGGCAGATTTATATAGTTCATCCACCACTTCAGACAAAGTGGGGTGGGCATGTACTACAAGCTTCAAATCCTGCAATTTCACATAAAGGGACAACATTTACAATATATCCGGCCAAAGTTACTCTCAAACTACTCATTTAAATCTGCAATTACTAGGCGCTGTAGCCTTTTACCAACAGCATGCTGTAAGCAGATGAAGCGGAGTGATTACATCTTTGAGGTTAATGCATACAAGCTGTTGTGACTCGGGAGAGAGGTGAAATGGTTGTGCCGGGTGAAAGATTAATACCTGTATATTTGTGCCCAGAGCAATCGCATTTGAAGCTTCGTGAATAAGATCAGCAGCATGGAGCCCCAGTATATGAACCCCAAGAATCTCACCAGTATCTGGTCTGTATATTAACTGCATGACAATAGTAGAAACAATCATCATAGGATGATGTTACAGAAAATAAAACCTAGGTGCTTAAGAAGAGTCTGTTAGCATTAAATGCATGGGAGTATAGATCACCCTCCAGTAAAGGACTTGTGCAAGATTTTCACATTTAGAGAATATCATGTATAAGCAGATGAATACTTGTTTTGAAGCATTCAAGAGAAGAAAAAAAACTAAAGCAGTTTTATACTCATATTACACATCAAATTAGGAAGCGGGAACTAAACAGATTCTCACCTTGGCAATCCCCTCTCCTTCATTTTCGGCCAGGGCCTTTGTGTTTGCCTTAAAACTGGTTTTAGCAACACTTACTTCGAATCCTTCTTGTTGAGCTTTCTCCCGTGCTTGTGGCTACAAAAGCAGTAGTGGCTGCTGTCAGATAATAGTGAAGCAGAAAAGCAACAACAGAAACTGCCACTAAATAGCATTAAACAGGGGGAATATCATAGCTACAAATGCGTGGCAAATATATGAAAAATTCTCTTAAAAAGAGATATTTGATCACAAACCACTTCTTTTATATCAGAAGAGTAAATATTTTAACTCGCTTTCAAACATGCTTGCCGCGGGCATATAAAAAATCACACTGTCCAAAATGGACCTTCTCTACACGTCCAAAACATAAATAATGGAGAATTCACAATTGGTAATCATGAACTACTGAAAAAACAGTTACCTCAGTCAGCCCAACCATACTGATTTCTGGATGAGTGAAACAAGCGGCCGGGATGCTAAGGTGATTTAAGATATGGTCTTTCCCAGAAAGCTGCTCAATAACTACGGTGAAACAGACAAACACATTAATTTGATGCCTTATTAGCATCCTTCTAATATTTGCGCCTTTTCCATAATGCATTTTGCATATTAACAACATGCTAGCAAAACATTCCTCAACGATGTACCTGATATCCCCTGTGCACTTGCAGCATGAGCAAGCATCATTTTACCATTTGCATCCCCAATGCAATAAACGTGAGGAATCTGAACAAGGTCATTAAATTTTATACTTAAAGATGAGACTAAGAATATTATACGGGGGCATACATAAGCACGTAGCTGTATATTCTAAAAAATCCATAATTTTAAGATATTAATATATTCTTGAGAATTTATCAAAGACAAACCAAATTGCCATCCTGATCAATAACTCGCATACGCTCATCAACAGGAACAAATCCCCGTTGTGTCACCACATTAATCTGCAATTTGCCAAATCAACATCCATGAGTCCGTACAATGTGAGCACACACCATCCAACTCCAAAAATTTTTCGGTATTCAATATCCACATACATTTTCTAATCCAAGACCCTTTGTAAAAGGTGCTCTGCCAGTGGCAACAAGTGCCGCATCAACCTGCAGAAATAACGGGATCATAATGGGAATCTACATGACACTCTCCAGATTATATAGAGCACTATTGCATTTTTATTAGAGACTTACCTCCAAAGTATCCTTAGGTTCCTTGGTTTTTGCATCAATAAGCTCAACAATTACAGGTTTGCCATTCTTCGCTGGAGTGACCTTTATCGGTAAAAGCAAGACAATGCCCTTGGTAAAAACATTTCTCATTCTGAAATGAAGAACAAGGCAGCAATATTATGGGAGAAAGCAGCACTTTTTTGCAAAGACACCAGTGTGATAATCTATTTTCCTTGGGTTAATGAGAACCCTCTGAGCCAATTTCCCTATTTCAGGATCAAAGCCTGGCATTAGCTGATCCAGTGCTTCAACAAAGGTAACCTGCAAGGGCACAGTCCGGTACGCATAAGCATGGCTCGCAAATCTGGCATAAAGAGGCAGAAGTATACCTCGCTACCAAGAGCCGTGTACACATCACTAAATTCGAGCCCAATATATCCACTTCCTATGATAGCAATCCAGTCAGGAACAGTCTCCAACTTCAGTGCATGGTCACTTGTAATCACAGTTTTCCCTGTCTCAGACATTCAAAATCAATCAGTGTACTGACAAAACAATCATCTTTCTTCTAGATTGACAAGACCATCATGTGCTAGAAGAACATCAAATTCACCGTCAATTTAAAATGTGAAACTCACAAAACGTAACACTACTACCCAAAAAGCAACTGGAGCTGAAAATAAGAATGTGGGAAGAACATATGACACAAATACACATGTAACTATTAAAGCTATATTAAAAATGGCAAATATTCTTCACGAGCTATTTACAACTACGTTTAATGGTAAGAACCGTAAGATTCGAAAATATAAGAAGCAAAACAATACCATCAACTTCAATGCCATTAGGCACAAATGGAACAGATCCAGTGGCAATAATTATATCCTTTGCAGTAACCACTGTTTCGGCAAAGCCTACTTTTCCGTATTTAACCTTTTGTGGTCCCTGTAACAATTCAAAAATGAAAAAAATTATAAGAATAATAATGGAGCAATGAGGATACATAAAAAAGATGGACCTTTTATCAAACCACCACAATAATTATAACTAATAAATTAAATCCAGCGTCAAACTGACACTACCAAAGAGTAAAACATTACCAAGATCGTCCCAACACCCGTCAATATGTCAACTCCTAACGCTTTCATGGAATTGGTCAGATTTTTTCTGATATTTGAAGCCAAATCATTAGCATGATCAGCAACTTTCTGCCTGTCATAGCTTGCAGCAGCAACCTGTCACCAAAATTTTGTCAACTTCTAGAACGAAAGTAAAAGATGTTACATGACAGAGATTCATTGCCCATAAAATCTACTACTGACCTGTATACCTAGGGCCTTGAGGTGATGTTCAGATTTTAGCTCCCTCATCCTCCCACTGATGGCGAGAAGAGCCTTAGACGGAACACAGCCTCTATTCACACAGGTACCACCAACTACATCTCCTTCAATAATAGCTGTTTTCAAACCCTGCCATCGATCCAATCCTTATTACCTCGCATTAGAGTGAAAAAAATCAGAAAAAAGTAAACTAACAACAAGCAGCGTAGAATCCAACAGCACGCACCAGATCAAACATACATTGTTTACATGAACTTGTGAAGGTTCAAAAAGACTGTGCATCAAAGAGTACAAGACAAATCAACGCTCAAATTACGCAAACGAATTGCAGAGGTACCTTCTCTACGGCGTGCAATGCAGCTCCATGGCCGCCGACGCCAGCGCCAATGATAACGAGGTCGTACTCAAATCCCTTACCGGCGGCGCCATTGTTGATAGCCGCGGCCGTCACCTTCGCCGAACAGCGCTTCCGCCAGGACGGCGGCGCCGCGTCTCTGCGAGCATAAATGGAGGGAACAGCGGCGGAGAAGCCGAAGGTCTCCCGCCGTAGGCCGCGGAATCGAAGGAGCGCAGGCCTGGTGAGGGAGAAATCACGGGAGGCGTCGGACTTGGGGAGGGGGGAAAGACGGAGGAGAGGGAGATGGAAGCCCCATGCATTTTCGCGCCGGCGGATCGAAGTTGGCCGTCGTCGCCGGTGGTGGTGGTATGGTGGTGTAGAGGGGAAGGGAGGAGGACTGGAGGAGGGTTGTCTGTAATGGGTAAGAGAGTCGTATAAGCGAGAGAGTGGTGGTGGTTGGGATAGGCGGAGAAGACGAGGTTGGAGGCGGGCGGACCTTCGATTACACCGACTACTCTCTTCCTCTCTCTCGGCGGATAAAACGCCAGCTATATATGCTTTCTTTCTGTCTTTCTTGCCCTCCTCTCACGTTTGACAAAGGAAATATTTATTACTCATATATATATATATATATATATATATATATATATATATATATATATATAGGGCTGCCCTTTTTGGCAGCCCACCATGCGGCGCCAAATCTGGGCCGCTGGATTGAAATCCAGCGGCCCAGATTTGATAGGCCCCCAGACCCGCCCAAGACCCGTCCAAGACCCGTCCGACCGTCCGTCCGCCCGCTGCCCGCCCGCCCGCCCGCCCACTCGCGCCCGTCCGCCTCCGCCCGCCGCCCGCTCGCGCCCGTCGACCACCCTCGCCCCCCTGCCGGTGCCCCCCCCGGCCGCGGCCCCTTGCCCCGCCCGTCGATCACCCTCGCCCCGCCGCCGTGGCCCCCTCACCCGCCGCCGCGCCAGCGGCCCCGAGCCGTCGCCCCCGCCTGCCGCTGCCCGCCACCCTCCCCAAGCGCCGCTCCCTCCCCATCCCGCCGCCTCCCTCCCGGCCCCGCCGGTGCCCTCCCGCGCCAGCGCCACGGCTCGGCCGCCGGCCCCGCCTGGAGCGGCGCGGCGGCCGGGGCCGAGGGGGAACCGGGGTGGGGGGCGCGGCGGCGAGGCCCTGGCGCTGGCGGGGGAGGGCGCCGGCGGGGCCGGGAGGGAGGCGGCGGGATGGGGAGGGAGCGGCGCTTGGGGAGGGTGGCGGGCAGCGGCAGGCGGGGGCGACGGCTCGGGAGCCGCTGGCGCGGCGGCGGGTGAGGGGGCCACGGCGGCGGGCGAGGGTGATCGACGGGCGGGGCAAGGGGCCGCGGCCGGGGGGTGCCGGCGGGGGAGGGGGCGAGGGTGGTCGACGGGCGGACGGGCGCGAGCGGGCGGCGGGCGGACGGACGGTCGGGCGGACGTCTTGGACGGGTCTTGGGCGGGTCTGGGGGCCTATCAAATCTGGGCCGCTGGATTTCAATCCAGCGGCCCAGATTTGGCGCCGCATGGTGGGCTGCCAAAAGGGCAGCCCACCATAGGAATTTCTATATATATATATTAGGGTGGGCGTGGACATCTGAATTTGTCTGTTTGTCCGATGTATGTCCGACTGAACAACCGACCGAGTGTCCAATATTTAATAACAAACTTGTATGATCCATCTTCGAAAAAAAATATATCGCATTATAAACATAATGTAAAACTAGTAATCTGAGTCAGGGTTTTATGCTTATGAACCGATCGGTTCAATTGTCGGTTCAAGTCGAGTATGTTTTTAGAATATGTGTACTGAGTCGACGCTGGTCAGGTGTACGAGCCATGAGGGTCATACGTACCCAAGTATATGATGATAACATCATGAATACAACAGAAAAGAGTGAGTTATCAAAATATATGAGAGTATGCCAATTTTTTTATTTTATATATAGTTGATCGTGGAATTAGTTTAGGCCATTTACCGCGTTAGGACGCGTTACAGGGGAATTTGGGTGGGTTATTAGTTTTAGAATGTCATTATGATGTTGTAGTGTTTATTTTATTTTATGAAATTTTTCTGATTTTATGGATTTTTTAGGATTTATTCCGAGTTAGTTATTATTATTGCTCGAGACATTAGCGAGTCAAGTCATATTTACGATATTGCCATCAATCAAACCTCTGACCCATTCTCTTCCCCGTCCAAACCCGCGCCACCCCCTTGCGTGGTCACTGCCGTCGCCGCCGCCGCGTCACCCGGCCGTCGATCGTCGCCGCCAGAGCCCCGCCGCGGCGTTGCCGCCGTCGCCCCGAGCGCCCTCGCCGTCGCCCGGCCTCCAAGACGCCGGAATCTTTACTTGTCGTCGATTCTGCCGCCACCGCCGCCGCGTTGCCTGGCCGCCGATCGTCGCCGCCAGGCCCCGCCGCAGCGTTGCCGTGATGCCCCGAGTGCCCCCGCCGTCGCCCGGCCTCCACGATGCCGGAATCGCCGCTCGTCGTCGATTCCGCCGCCGATACCCTCTGTTCGCGTCATCGATTCCGCCGCCAGCGACCGTCGCCGTGGCCGTGCTTTGACATTGCCAACCCTCCTACGGAGGTAGGCGGCGGCGGAGGAGGCAGCGGTTGCGGAGGTGGCGCGACGGAGAGGGTTTGGTCTGTCCGCGGACATTGCTTGGGCCCGACAGACAATTCAATGTCCGAAGTTGGTCGGACAAATTTTGTCCGACGAAATTTCGGACAGACGCGGACAATAATTCGTCCGATGTTTGTCCAACCAATGCCCACCCCTAATATATATATATATATATATATATATATATCAGCATCACAAGTGCATAGCCCTCTTTTGTCAGTATATCATACGCGGTCAAATTTGGGCGTGTGATTGAAATTTAGTGGCTCAAATTTTACTGCCTAAATTTGCCCCGATACTCCTTGCCTAGCCGCCACCCGCTAGCCTAACCGCCTACCCACTACTTGGCCGTAGCAGCTCGTCGGATCGCCCGTGTAACACCCCGTTTCGGCTCACCCGTGAACCGACCCGGAAATGTCACCGGCGACCGAACCGTTCGTTAATCTACTAGATTCGGTTAAGCCGACCAGGATCTACTCTCGGCGTCTCAAGATGAAGATGCAAATATGAAATGCATAAATGAGAATGATAGGGTTCTAACGCGGTCCTACATGCATGCTGTGATGTACAAGCAAAAACAAGACAAAATAATAAATGAGAAACCAAAAGAAAATATATAATATTTTATGAAAATACGATAACACATAATAATCTACCATGACATTAAATCATTATCTCATTCATTTTTACCCGAGCCGAGTCTGAACTCCAAGGCTCCCTACTCATTCATATTCATCAGTTCGTTTCATAACAAGTAATTCATCAAGACAAAAACATGGTAATAATCATCCACACAGCATTAAACAACCATCATTATACATTACACGCGGCAGGTACATGTGTGCGCGGTTCCGTGCTGCTCCTCCGCAGTCCCGACAGCTTTCATCGCTCGCATTCCTCACCTACATATATATAGAAAAACCGTCAGTAACGAGTGTTACCGGCCCGGAAAATAACTAATATCAATCTGGCACAGGAGAGCAAACTCTCCTGTTGAATCAAAACCATATACTTCCTCAAGAACTCTCATCAGGGCACATACGGGAGCCGTCGTCGTCGGGCCGTCGCCCTCGGGTCGACAGCGTCCCCCTATCTTTCTCATTCTCATACCTTGGCCATTTCTCTATTGCTTCTCGCATCAAATTTCATTCCTTACCGCCCTCTGCACCTTCCATATTACTCCTGGCCTTGAGCACAAAGGCCGAGCACTCTCAGGCAGTCGCCTTCAGTACCCTTTGAAACCACAAGTCTAGACATGCGCTGCAATGCAGTACCCGTAAACCTCCACACTTCTCCGGGTTTGAGGAACTCAAAGGTGGAGTTGTCCGGATCCTTCGGGAACGAAGTGGGTTCTCCCCAGCTCCAGAGCCCGCTCTTCCGGGCACACGCCCTATCTGAAGACGTGGCCGCAAGTAACCCTCATTCCATCTCTCACCGAAAACACGAAAACTATATATATATAGGCCTGGGTTGGGATTTATACAATAGGCCCGAAGGCATCGTGAGCTGGATCTGAAGTTCGAAAACAAACTCGAGGGATCTCATCCTCGAGGGTTATTAATCCGAAAAAGAACCGTTGGCTAAATGGCCCGAGTTAAGTGGGATCCGATAAAACGCCACTTAACTCGTCCTGCACATGATAAATCAAATAAACAATAGAGTAGTGTAAAACAGAGAACGAGTCCTAAACGGACCTGGTAGAAGCTCCAAACGGGTCCACGCGCCTAGGCGGCGAGCTCCTACACCGTACCTACACAATCAAGCTAAAAACTAACGCCCGCATGATGAATCACATATCCTATACCATGCACGCACAATCAACACAATCACACATCAACCGTCACACATCAACCTATATCAATTCTAACAAGTCTACTTAGGTTAGTTTACATTAGATCATGATTATTACTTAATAACCCTAATTAGTTTCATAACTTCTATTTTTAACACCACACAATTCCACAAATTTCATATTTTATTCTAAATTAAATCCACATTTATATAAGTAATTACAATGCACAATTCATCAATCATAACATGCAAATTCTAATAATCAATACTTTCAAATAATTAAGTTAAAATAAATTATACCTCGCGTCGTCGAAAATCGGCGACGGCTAGGGTTTCCGTTTCGCGGCTCGAAACTCGAATTCGGCACCTAGCGGCGTCCGAAGTCCGATCAGATTGGACCGGGTGCGTTCGGCGGATGATCCGGCGAACTTCCCTCGAATCCAATTTTCCGGCGGTTCCGGCGGTTTTCCGGCGAGTATCGGCGGTTTTCCGGCGGATTCCGACGGTTTTCCGGCGACGATTCGGGACGGGGCAATCAAGGGGTCTATCGGCACCAGCTCGACGAGCTTGGTCCGATGGCGGTGTCAAACAGAGCAACCGAGGCCGCGATGGCCGTCGGCGGCGACGTTGAAAACGGGCGGCGGCGGCGGCGTTCTCCAATCGGGGCTCCGGCCGGCCTCGACGGCGGTCGGGGTGGTGGGGGAAATGTCGGCGACGGCGAGGGGGTGGTCGTCGGCGTCACAGCGGCGGCGGAGCGGCCCGGACGGCGGCGAAATCAGGCCCGGAGTGGCGACGGCCGAAGCGGCTTCGCGGGGCGATTCCGGCGTCGTGGCGGCGCGACGGTGGCCGGAGTTGGTCGGGGCGGCACGGCGACTTCACGGCGGGGCGGGGCGGCGTCGATTGGCGGCAGCACGGCGTCGGCAGCGGCGGCGGCGGCGACCACAAGGGGCGGCGAGGGTTTGGGTGGAAGAAGGGTCGGGGAAGATGAAGTGATGCTCCAGTGGCAGTTTCGTAAATAAGTATTGACTCGATTCCTACTCGAGTCAAAATAATAACTAGTTCGTAATAAATTCTAAAAAAATCTAGAAAAATATGGAAAAATTCTATAAAATAAAACAAACACAATAACATCCAAATGACATGCTCTATAACTAATAACCCACCCGAATATCGTCAAACGCGTCCTAATTCGTTATTCGGCCTAAAACTATTCTTCGATCAAATAAAAATAACAATCAATACTGCATACCTCCATATACTTGATAACCCATTTTTTTCATCATCTTTCAGGCGTTATCATCATACACTTGAGCATACATGACCCTCATTGCTCATAACTCACAGCTGGCCTCAACCCAGCTCGCGGTCCATGAAGCTGACTCGACTCGAACCGACTGGTTCACTCCCGTAAAACTCTGACTCGAGTCACGGGTTTTACAACCTTCCCTCCTTAGAAAAATTTCGTCCTCGAAATTTTAACCAAGGAAGTTTCCATCATGTTCCTCATCTAAATGTACGTGTTGGCATAGTGCCTGGTCGTGAAGCTGGTTGCTCGAACAACTCCGGGTATCGCTTCCTCATCTCGTCTTCTCGTTCCCACGTAGCTTCTTCAACTCCTCGTCGGGTCCATTGCACTCGTACTAAGGGAACTTCTTTTCTTCGGAGAATCTTCACTCTTCGGTCCACGATTTGGACTGCTTCCTCTGGGTACGTCAGGTCTGGTTGCAGCTCTACCTCTTTGAAGTTGATGACATGAGAGTTGTCAGGGTGGTACTTCTTCAACATTGACACGTGGAAGACGTCATGCACCGCTGATAGGTGAGGAGGCAATGCTAGCCTATATGCCACTGGTCCAATGCGCTCAATCACGTCAAAGGGTCCGATATAGCGCGGACTGAGTTTCCCTCGCGTCCCGAATCTCGTGTTTCCCTTAGTCGGAGAGACCTTCAGGAGAACGTGATCTCCTAACGCGAAATGAACCTCACGTCTGCGCTGGTCTGCGTAACTCTTCTGTCTATCTTGAGCTGACCTCATTCTTCTTCTAATCCTCATTACCACCTCCTGTGTCTGCTGGATCATTTCTGGCCCAACTACCACTGGTTCGCTGCCCTGCACCCAACACACTGGGGATCTGCATGGTCTGCCGTACAGTGCTTCGAACGGTGCCATTCCAATCGTGACCTGATAGCTGTTGTTGTAGGAGAATTCCACCAAAGGTAGGTGTTCTTCCCAACTCCCTCCGAAATCTAGGATACATGCGCGAAGCAAGTCTTCCAGGGTCTGTATGGTTCTTTCCGTCTGTCCATCTGTTTGAGGATGGAAAGCTGTGCTGAATCTCGATTCTGTACCCATAGCTGCCTGAAAAGCCTTCCAAAATCGCGATGTGAACCTCGGATCCCTGTCTGATATGATCTCCCGTGGTACGCCGTGTAACCTGACTATCTGATCTCTGTATAGCGTAGCCAATGTGGTCAGTGGGTAATCCATCCTGATCGGTATGAAGTGTACGCTCTTTGTAAGTCGATCCACTATGACCCATATCGCATCCTTCTGTTGGCGGGTCTTAGGTAAACCAACTACAAAGTCGTAAGCTATACTCTCCCACTTCCACTCTGGGGTTTCCAAAGGTTGTAGCATTCCACCTGGACGTACGTGCTCGGCTTTCACTTGCTGGCATACCAAACATCTAGCCACTGTATCGTATACTTCTCTCTTCATTCCTGGCCACCAATAGGTTCGTCGGACATCGTGGTACATCTTCACTCCACCTGGGTGTACTGAGCATCTCGACGTGTGAGCTTCATGAAGAATAGTACTTCGAAGTCCGGGATACTCTGGGACATTAGGCACGAATAGTCGGCCTCTCAATCTGACTAATCCGTCTGTATCCCTGGCCAATTCCTGATGTGTTCCGTGTTCCAACCATTGCTTCAACTGCGGATCTACCTCCTGTGCAATCCGAATCTGCTCAAGCACGCTTGGCTGAATCGTAAGTCGCGCCATCATCCCAACTAACTGTCTCTGGCTGGTAGTGTGCTCGGTCACTGACAATGCTGCTAATCCTGCGGTGTACAAGAATCTTGGCTTCCTGCTCAATGCATCGGCTACCACATTCGCCTTGCCCTCATGGTATGCTATGTCGACCTCGTAATCAGCTAACATCTCCAACCATCTCCTCTGTCTGCTATTCAGATCCTTCTGCGTGAAGATATATTTCAGACTCTGGTGATCAGTTAGAAGTCTGAAAGATGTTCCATATAGATAGTGCCTCCATATTCTGAGAGCGAATATGACTGCAGCAAGCTCTAGGTCATGAGTAGGATAGTTACGCTCATGCACCTTGAGCTGACGAGATGCATAAGCAATAACCTTATCCCTCTGCATCAAAACACAACCTAAGCCAACCCCTGAGGCATCAGTATACACTACAAAATCCTCATGTCCCTCAGGCAATGCGAGGATAGGCGCCGAAGTCAACCTCTCCTTTAGCATCCTGAAACTCCGCTCACATTCGTCTGTCCATATGAACCGTTCCTCTTTCCTAGTCAGTCGTGTCAGAGGGGCTGCTATGGAAGAGAAATCCTGAATGAACCGTCTGTAGTATCCAGCCAATCCTAGAAAGCTTCGAACCTCTGTTGGTGTCTTCGGTTGTTCCCACTGCACTACTGCCTCTATCTTAGCTGGATCCACTGAGATGCCTGATGCTGAGATGATGTGGCCGAGAAAATTCACCTCTGACAACCAGAAACTGCACTTCGAAAATTTCCCATACAACCTATGCTCTCTCAGTGTTTGCAACACAATCCTCAGGTGTTGCGCATGTTCTTCCTTAGATGAAGAATATACCAGTATGTCATCCACAAAGACGATCACAAACTGGTCCAAGTACTGATTGAACACTCGGTTCATCAAGTCCATAAATGTTGCTGGGGCATTGGTCAATCCAAACGGCATGACCAGAAACTCGTAGTGTCCATATCTCGTCCTGAACGCAGTCTTCGGGATGTCTTCTGCTCTAATCCTCAGTTGGTAGTATCCTGATCTCAAATCAATCTTCGAAAAGACAACTGCTAAGCTCAACTGGTCAAATAAATCATCAATACGAGGAAGAGGGTATCTGTTCTTAACCGTTGCATGGTTTAGCATCCTGTAATCTATGCATAACCGCATGCTTCCATCCTTCTTCCTCACAAATAACACCGGTGCGCCCCAAGGGGAAACGCTCGGTCTGATGAATCCTTGGTCCAACAGTGTCTGTAGCTGTTCCTTCAGTTCCTTGAGCTCTAGAGGTGCCATCCTATACGGAGCTCTCGAAATTGGGGCTGTGCCAGGCATCAACTCGATGGCAAGATCCACCTCTCTGTCTGGCGGCAATCCAGTAATCTCCTCAGGAAATACATCTGTAAATTCGCAGACCACTGGAATCTCCTCTATACTCGGCTGTTTCCCTGGTCCACTCTGCTGTGACGGCTGTTGGGGAGCTGGAAGTGCGAGTCTCTGCTGAGGCGCTGGGAGTGTCAACTGCTGGCTCTGGCTAGTCGGACACGTTGCAGCCCTATGTCCCGGTTGACCGCAACTGTAACAGGCCCTAGTGCCTCCTCTGCACTCTGCGGCCCTGTGTCCTGGCTGACCGCAGTTGTAACAAACCCTAGTGCCTACTCTGCACTCTGCGGCTCGGTGCCCTGGCTGACCGCAGTTGTAGCATACATTTCTGCTTGCTCTGCACTCTCCCCAATGATGGCGTTGGCAACTCTGACAGAATGGGGCTCTGCTGCCCTGTACCTGGCCATCCATGGCTCTCATGGCTACTGGTGCATCTACACGTCGTCTCTGCTGTGCCCCCTGCTCTGGCTGATATGGCCTCGGATGTTGCTGTCTCTGCTCGACATCTCTACGTGGTCGTGTAGCTATTACCCGTTCTGCTTCACCTGCAGCTCTCACTACATCACCGAAGGTAGTAAACTTCCTATCCAAGTATGCCATCCGAATCTCATAATGGAGGCCTTCATAGAAGCGCTCTATTCTTCTTCCTTCAGTTGGAACCAAATCTGGTGCAAATCTCTCCAACGCTCTAAACCTCGTCTCATACTGTACTACTGTCATAGGCCCTTGCCTCAACATCTGGAACTCTCGTTCCTTCCTTCTCCTAACATCTGGTGGAAAATACTTTCCATCGAATTCCACTCTGAATTCCTCCCAAGTGATGTCCTGAGGCTGGCGATGAGCAAATACAGAATTCTGCACCGAACTCCACCATATCCTCGCTTCGTCTTGGAATGCTCCTGTGACGACGCGCACTCTATGTTCTACGGGGCATGCCATACTATCAAACACTCCTATGGCCGACGATATCCATAGGAATGCCTCCTCCGCATCCAGCTTCCCAAAGAAAGGTCGTCCGCCATTCTTCACGAACCTCTCATATTGCCACAGTTCCAAACCCCTCACGTCTACAGATCTGTTTGATCCCTCTGCTTGCTCATATCGGGGAAACTGTGATCCCGTACCAACTGGTACACTGTCACCTCCAACTGCTCCACTCCCCCTAGCGGTCTGCCCGCTACCTGCGATCGCGGGTCCACTGGCGTCCTGTCTCATCCTTGCCTGAAGTGGGGCAACCAGAGGAGCTGTTGCGGGGGTAGCTCCCTGTTGCAGCGGTGGAGGAGGCGGCGGCGGAGGGCCCATGGGCGCTACTGGCTCTCCTTGCGCCTCTTCATCCACGGCTGGTCTCTTCTCTGCTCTAGCCACTGATAGAGCTATCTGTCTGAGCTCTCTCCTAAATTCCTCCTGATTCTGCTGCATTTGCATCTGAACCTCAACTAGCCTAGCTATTGCAGCATCCCTTTCCTGTCGACTACTCCCACTGCGGTGACTGTCGCGTCGACTGTCTCGGCGATGGCTCTCTGTGCGACGACTAGCTGATACCGGTACACTCATCTCTGCTGGTGGCATAGTGGTCCTAGGTCGACTGGAAGCTGTGTCACTGTGACCATGGTCGGGACTATCCTGTCTGACTACTGGAGGCGATGGGGTCCTGATCTGCGTCTGACGGGTCTGTGTCACCATCCTGTTTGTGTACCCTACTCTAATCTACTCACCCTGTCACACCACTGTTAGGTAAGAATATCTGTGAACAAAAACATAAAGACAGAAAAATACCTGTCGGTACAGCTCGGAGCAGCTTCGGCACACATGTAACCTGTAATGCATCTACCATCTTAATCAACCAAGGGTTAGTATGCCAAGAGTTGGCTCTGATACCACAACTGGTATCAGAGAACATATGCCAAGAGTTGGCTCTGATACCACAACTGTAACACCCCGTTTCGGCTCACCCGTGAACCGACCCGGAAATGTCACCGGCGACCGAACCGTTCGTTAATCTACTAGATTCGGTTAAGCCGACCAGGATCTACTCTCGGCGTCTCAAGATGAAGATGCAAATATGAAATGCATAAATGAGAATGATAGGGTTCTAACGCGGTCCTACATGCATGCTGTGATGTACAAGCAAAAACAAGACAAAATAATAAATGAGAAACCAAAAGAAAATATATAATATTTTATGAAAATACGATAACACATAATAATCTACCATGACATTAAATCATTATCTCATTCATTTTTACCCGAGCCGAGTCTGAACTCCAAGGCTCCCTACTCATTCATATTCATCAGTTCGTTTCATAACAAGTAATTCATCAAGACAAAAACATGGTAATAATCATCCACACAGCATTAAACAACCATCATTATACATTACACGCGGCAGGTACATGTGTGCGCGGTTCCGTGCTGCTCCTCCGCAGTCCCGACAGCTTTCATCGCTCGCATTCCTCACCTACATATATATAGAAAAACCGTCAGTAACGAGTGTTACCGGCCCGGAAAATAACTAATATCAATCTGGCACAGGAGAGCAAACTCTCCTGTTGAATCAAAACCATATACTTCCTCAAGAACTCTCATCAGGGCACATACGGGAGCCGTCGTCGTCGGGCCGTCGCCCTCGGGTCGACAGCGTCCCCCTATCTTTCTCATTCTCATACCTTGGCCATTTCTCTATTGCTTCTCGCATCAAATTTCATTCCTTACCGCCCTCTGCACCTTCCATATTACTCCTGGCCTTGAGCACAAAGGCCGAGCACTCTCAGGCAGTCGCCTTCAGTACCCTTTGAAACCACAAGTCTAGACATGCGCTGCAATGCAGTACCCGTAAACCTCCACACTTCTCCGGGTTTGAGGAACTCAAAGGTGGAGTTGTCCGGATCCTTCGGGAACGAAGTGGGTTCTCCCCAGCTCCAGAGCCCGCTCTTCCGGGCACACGCCCTATCTGAAGACGTGGCCGCAAGTAACCCTCATTCCATCTCTCACCGAAAACACGAAAACTATATATATATAGGCCTGGGTTGGGATTTATACAATAGGCCCGAAGGCATCGTGAGCTGGATCTGAAGTTCGAAAACAAACTCGAGGGATCTCATCCTCGAGGGTTATTAATCCGAAAAAGAACCGTTGGCTAAATGGCCCGAGTTAAGTGGGATCCGATAAAACGCCACTTAACTCGTCCTGCACATGATAAATCAAATAAACAATAGAGTAGTGTAAAACAGAGAACGAGTCCTAAACGGACCTGGTAGAAGCTCCAAACGGGTCCACGCGCCTAGGCGGCGAGCTCCTACACCGTACCTACACAATCAAGCTAAAAACTAACGCCCGCATGATGAATCACATATCCTATACCATGCACGCACAATCAACACAATCACACATCAACCGTCACACATCAACCTATATCAATTCTAACAAGTCTACTTAGGTTAGTTTACATTAGATCATGATTATTACTTAATAACCCTAATTAGTTTCATAACTTCTATTTTTAACACCACACAATTCCACAAATTTCATATTTTATTCTAAATTAAATCCACATTTATATAAGTAATTACAATGCACAATTCATCAATCATAACATGCAAATTCTAATAATCAATACTTTCAAATAATTAAGTTAAAATAAATTATACCTCGCGTCGTCGAAAATCGGCGACGGCTAGGGTTTCCGTTTCGCGGCTCGAAACTCGAATTCGGCACCTAGCGGCGTCCGAAGTCCGATCAGATTGGACCGGGTGCGTTCGGCGGATGATCCGGCGAACTTCCCTCGAATCCAATTTTCCGGCGGTTCCGGCGGTTTTCCGGCGAGTATCGGCGGTTTTCCGGCGGATTCCGACGGTTTTCCGGCGACGATTCGGGACGGGGCAATCAAGGGGTCTATCGGCACCAGCTCGACGAGCTTGGTCCGATGGCGGTGTCAAACAGAGCAACCGAGGCCGCGATGGCCGTCGGCGGCGACGTTGAAAACGGGCGGCGGCGGCGGCGTTCTCCAATCGGGGCTCCGGCCGGCCTCGACGGCGGTCGGGGTGGTGGGGGAAATGTCGGCGACGGCGAGGGGGTGGTCGTCGGCGTCACAGCGGCGGCGGAGCGGCCCGGACGGCGGCGAAATCAGGCCCGGAGTGGCGACGGCCGAAGCGGCTTCGCGGGGCGATTCCGGCGTCGTGGCGGCGCGACGGTGGCCGGAGTTGGTCGGGGCGGCACGGCGACTTCACGGCGGGGCGGGGCGGCGTCGATTGGCGGCAGCACGGCGTCGGCAGCGGCGGCGGCGGCGACCACAAGGGGCGGCGAGGGTTTGGGTGGAAGAAGGGTCGGGGAAGATGAAGTGATGCTCCAGTGGCAGTTTCGTAAATAAGTATTGACTCGATTCCTACTCGAGTCAAAATAATAACTAGTTCGTAATAAATTCTAAAAAAATCTAGAAAAATATGGAAAAATTCTATAAAATAAAACAAACACAATAACATCCAAATGACATGCTCTATAACTAATAACCCACCCGAATATCGTCAAACGCGTCCTAATTCGTTATTCGGCCTAAAACTATTCTTCGATCAAATAAAAATAACAATCAATACTGCATACCTCCATATACTTGATAACCCATTTTTTTCATCATCTTTCAGGCGTTATCATCATACACTTGAGCATACATGACCCTCATTGCTCATAACTCACAGCTGGCCTCAACCCAGCTCGCGGTCCATGAAGCTGACTCGACTCGAACCGACTGGTTCACTCCCGTAAAACTCTGACTCGAGTCACGGGTTTTACAGCCCGCCCATCCCCACCCTTGGCTATGGCCCCCTTGCCCGCCGTGATTACCCCTGCCACCCTCCTCCAACCCAGCTGGCACCCTCCCCCAGCCCTTGCCTACCGCCGCACCCCCCATTCCCCCCTCGCCCCGGCCACCCTTTCCAACCCCTGCCACCGCACCTGCCTATCGGTGCCCGCCACCCTCCCCAAGCACCGCTGCGCCCTATCCTACCTCCTCCCTCTTGCCCTGCCGACGCCCTCCCCTGCCAGGTGCCTATCGCCGCACCCTTCCAACCCCCCTGCTGCCCCTACCAGTCGCGGGCTGGCAAGGGTGGCGGCGCGGGGAGGGGGGGGTTGGAAGGGCGCGGCTTAGGGCGACGAGGGAAAGGGGGCGCGCGGCGGCAGGCACTGGCGAGGGGAGGGTGCCGACAGGGCGGGAGGGAGGCAGCGGGATGGGGGGCCGCAATGGAGGGGACACTGTTAAGTGTTTAAAATATATAATATTTACCCAAGTTAATTAATATTTTATTATATATGCTTAACTTTGATGTTTTAATGCAGAAAAAGATGAATAAATTAAGCTTTGGATTTGATTGGTCATGACACTTGGCGCCACCCAATGGCTACAATGTATGGTGTTCAATGGAGTCGAACAGTTGGAAACTTAAAGGGACATTATAATTAATTAGATTACGTCGATTTGTGAACACCCTCTTCGAATTCTTGTATCTCCACTTCTATATAAAGGGGTGGTCATTTGTTGTTGATCATATCTCATCTCTTGGCTTCGGAGTGTAGTGAAAGTAGTAGTTTTAGTTTTTGTAATTCCTTTTTCTTTTATAATAAAAATTAGTTTCTTTTTTATATTATTTTCTATTTTTATTATGGAGTAGTTTTATATTTCGTTCTAGAGAAGAATGGAACTTAACATGATTTAATTGAATTTATTTCAAGCTCTTACTCTTTTATTCAATCAAATTGTTTGAATTATCATATTCTTAATGCTAAGAATAGATTGATCACCTAATTCTTAGATCACGAGGTTTAATTAGATTTCGGGAGAAATTAATTAGATTAGTCATTGATAATTCATCATACGACGAGTCTTTTGACTTGTTTGTCGTTGTGGTCGGGAGATACACAACACCGTATGCGATTGTAAGGCAAATCTTAATGCATTATTTTGTTGATTAATCAATTATCACCGGGAGGTAGAAATTGAGGCAAAATAATAGAAGCATGAAGGAGCGGGAGCCACCATGTCATATAATTATCCTAGATCGACAATCTGAGGGAATAAAAGATAAGAGTAAGATTTGATGAAGATTAAATTCATGTTAAGGGAAATTCGACTCTAGAACGAGTTTTATAATTTTGACTTCGCTTTTAATTTAAAGTTATTACTTAGATTTAGTTAAGTTAGTTATTTTTGTTTTGCTCCTCATTTTATTTTCTTTAGTTAATTATAGGAAATTCATCTCCCTGTGGGACGATACTCGATTTATCATTATATTACTTGTTTCGACCGTGTATACTTGCATGTCACTAAAATTATTCGAACAAGTTTTAGGGGGGGGGTTGGAAGGGCGCGGCTTGGGGCGACGAGGGAAAGGGGGGGCGCGGCAGCGAGGCACTGGCGAGGGGAGGGTGCCGACATGGCGGGAGGGAGGCAGCGGGATGGGGGGCCGCAATGGAGGGGCCACCGGCAGGGGGCAAGGGCGGTCAGGCGGTTGGACGGTCAGGCAGACAGATGGTCAAGAGGGTGGGTAGGCTAGCGGGTCTTAGGCAGCCTGTATAATCTGGGCTGCTGGATTTTAATTCAGCAGCCCACATTTAATGCCGTATAGTACACTATCAAAAGGGGCATCACACTAATATATATATATATATATATATATATATATATATATATATATATGGATAAAAGTATCTTGTACTGCAGCACAGCCATCTTGGTTGTGCTGCGGTACAATCTTGGCCACGGCGACGACTGAGGGGGCACCGGCGATAGGGGACGGGGGCGCGGCGCGGCGGGGTGGCGGGCGGGGCCGAGGGGCGCGGCGGGTGGCGGGCGGGGAGTGGCGCGACCGGGTGGCGGGCGGGGAGGGGTGGTGGGCGGGGGCGTCGCGCGGCGGTGGTGTCGCCCGGCGGCGGGGCGGCGGGCCGGCAGGGGAAGACGCGGGGCGGCTAGATCCGCCGCCCCGTCGCCCGGCGGTCACGTCGCCGCCCCCGGCGGGCCGGCGACGGGCGGGGCAGGGGGTGGCGTCGCGTCGGCCGGCGGCGGCGCCGCCCCAAATTGTTTTTTATTTTTTATGGGGGCATGTTTCAGCCGTTGGATTTGATCCAACGGCTGAATACTGCAGCACAACCATCTTGGCTGTGTTGCAGTACAGCAAATGCCTCCTATACATATATATATACATATATATATATATATATATATATATATGTATATATATATGTATAAAGACAAGAGAATCTGTGCTATAGTATACGTAGCTCGTTGTGCTTCACTTTTTTCGTTGCCGTTAGATTTTATCCAACGGCTTGAAATGAAATCTATAAAACCGTGGCTTATGTGGTTTCCTCCGTCGGCACAACCACCTAGTCCCGCGTTCACTCCTGCATCCTCTCCCACCTCCTTGCCTTCTCCGCCGCTGCCCGCTTCGTCTCTACCGCCGACGCCGTTGCTGCCGATGTCGATGCCCTCCTCAACCTCCTCTCTCTCATCGCCTCAGCACCTCCGCCCTCCCCTTCTCCGGCCTATGGCCGCATCTCCTTCACGGCCTTGCCCACATGCCCTCTCCCTCTATCTCCGCCTTGCGCGCCGCCGGCACACCCGTCCCTCCGCCCGGACAACTTCACCTACTCCTTCGCCGTCTCCTCCGGCAGTGGATCCCCCATCCCCGTCGTTAGAGCTTCCAAGGCGAGGCCTTTATTGGGCTGGCGCTGGTCGGCATCTAAGCCCATCTCCCTTCCTTACGCAGATGAAGTTGCAAGGTGATAAGACTAGAAAGAAGGGGCATCTCTCAGTTGCCACTGAGATAACAAGACATTTTCATGATACTTCTACTTTGCAAACTTGTGATGCTGTAAAAAATAAAACATGCTATCTCTGTGAAAGTGTGAATTATTGGTTTATTATCTTCGCAGAGTACTAAACTAGAAATTTTGTTGCTCGGGTCTTTCAGGTTGCTCCTTGCTTACACATGGTGGAACTCATTAAAACTGGAGGTGGCATAGTAGAATTCCACAAGGCATGTAAAACTTGGGACTAAGATGTTGCCCTTTATGTTTTGCAATTAGTTCTTCGACTAACATTTGACTGGTTTACTCTTCCTTCAATGCAACCTGCAATTCTACAAGACCTTCGCAATAGGGATAAAGGACATAGTATGGAAATCGGAAACTAGCTTATAGAAAAGCCAGCCCAAAGTGCAACGTAATGGGCTAAGTCATTTCTTTAAAATGGGTACCTCGGAAGTTAAAGATCTATAGTCCATTCCCACTTATAAACATGATCTTCTCCCAGTAGGTATTAGATATGGGACTAAGTTGAGGGATCTCACAATCCACCCACCTTAGGAAATTTCGTCCCCGAAATGCCTATTCTTGGCCCGTTGCTAGCCTCAGCACACGTCCTTTCCGGCCCGTGACCGGCAGTCTAGCCAACGTTTCTAGTCTCCGCCCGTTGCTATCCCCAGCCCGTGACCTTTTTTTGGCCCGTGGACCGGCAGCCTAGCCAACGTCCCTAGTCCATCCCACCATCTAACACGGAACCAGGTCGGCTCTGATACCATTTAGTAACGACCCAGCCCAAAGTGCAACATAATGGGCTAAGTCATGCTGGTTGGAATCTACAGAGATGGTTATTGTAACACCCCAAATCCGGTCCACACTCGTGAACCGAACCGGCATGTTACCGGCCCCGGTTAGGTCGGCTAACCCGAACCTAACTCATACGGATCCAATCTCGGCGTCTTAAGATGAAGATACAACTCTCAAAGCATGGATGAATACACAAACCCTAACATGGTACTACGTGAATGACATACAAATCAGAGTGCACACCAAGACAATCCCGATAAAAATTAATGAAAACTTTGAAATATAACGGATAGAGTTTCCCTAAAAATGCAATTAGGGGCCACCCTGTCAAATATACATATGCAAATATATATCTAACCATATATCAAATAATTTCATTCATATAAAATATAAAATCTAACATGCTGTAACTTATTTTAAAACTTGGGTCTCAACCCACTCCGCTGCGCAACTCTGATCATATTTTGCATTCTGTTATCGTGTCTTAACATTTCATTCATATCATATCATCATGCTCAAACATTTACTCATAGCATGTGTATAAAATAACATCATAAACAAACATTAAATATTTAATCACCCAATGTGTGTGTGCAGAAGACCTTATTGCTCCTCCGTCCCAGCTGGCTCATCCATCTCGTGCTTATCACCTACATATATATAAGAAAAACGTCAGTAACAAGCGTTACTGGTCCGGAAAATAAAATAACTATAACAAACTGGCTATGAGAGCAAACTCTCATCTGAAAGAAAACATCATACTCCACGTGAACACTCTGAAGGGCACTACTGAGGAGCCACTGGGCTGCAGACCCGGTAGCATCCCGAACTTACTGCTCTGCTGCTGGTACTGTGCTACTCTCAGCACTTCTTTTTCAGTACTTCTCATGAAACTTTATCCTAAGCCCTCTCCGAACCTCCATATCTCTCCTGGCCTTGAGCACGAAGGCCGAGTACTCTCAGGCAGTCGCCTTTAGTACCCTTTGAACCACAAGTCCGGACATGCGCTGTACTAAACAGTACCCGTAAACCTCCACGTTCTCCGGGTGTGAGGAACTCAAACGCGGAGTTGTCAGGATCCCTCGGGAATGGAACAGTCCGCTGGCACTAATCCAGAGCCCGCTTTGACTGTCACGGCATCCTCTGCATGGTACGTGCAGTCGGTTTCTCCATCTCTCGTCTCACTGAAAACTCGATAAAACTATATATATAGGCCTGGGAAGGGATTCATATAATAGGCCCGAAGGCAACTTGTGGTGGATCTTGTTTTCGAAATCATCCTCGAGGGATCTCATCCTCGAGGGGTTATTAATCCGGAAATATTCGATTAAATGGCCCGAGTTAAGTGGGATCCGATAAAACGCCACTTAACCCGCCCTGCAATAATAAAATAAACATACAATGGAAGAGCGTAAAACAAGACGAGTCCTAAACGGACCTGGTGGAAGCTCCAAGC